>BPLR01012623.1:0-207042 GCA_021605095.1 Caerostris extrusa
AACTTTGTACAGTGTAAATTGTTGTTATGTGGGCATATGAAATATTTCTACATCTTAAATAAATTTTAAAAGTCATATCTGCTGTAAAAATAGGCTTGAAGAGTTAATTTACATTTCTAAAAGGGAAATAAACTCTTTTTTTCAGCAATTATATCTTCTTTTCTTATCCCACTTGGTCGACAGCAACATCTAGATATCTAGACATCAAGTCTTTTCTTTTTTTTTTTCTTATCCCACTTGGTCAACAGCAATATCTAGATATTAGACATCAAGTCCAAGAAACCGTGTGGTCTCATGGAAGGAGAAAAATACGGGCGGTAGCTTCTGTCGTGATGGAGCACCCGAAGGTAGAAGTCTAATTTGACTCCGTGACGCTGAAGTAGGAGGGCAATACCTTCCGAGGGGGACTTTTAGGGAAACTACCGCGCATTTACACAACGTATGGGAGAAAACTCTACCAAGTAGTCCGATTCACGAGGCAAGATGACGAACATCGCAAACGCCATCGAGTCTCCTCGTGTTTTGAAACAATGCCTACAACAAAGCCACCAGCGAATTGAACTTCCGTCCTATTGCTCACCAGCGGAGCGCGTTCCCACTGAGCCACGAGTGGGACATATCTTAAATTGATCAAAATTAAAAAGAAATTACTGTCAAAAATGTTAACACCAAGAAAATATTTTATACAGCTTTACTGTGGATGATTTGTCCTGTTATTTCTTAATTGCTTTCAAGCATTTCTAAATCTTGTAAATAATTGAACCTTCTAAGGTTACTTTAAACTATAAGACGCTATAGTATCAATAATGAAATTGATCCAACATTCTTTAATGAGTTTTACAAGTGTATCCAATACTAATCATTCAAAAAAAAAAATACCCACGTTGAATTCTAAAATAGATGTCATCTCCTTTATATTGTTATTTTGTTGAGAACTTGAATAATTTTTAATCATGAATTTTCTTGAGAATTTTGATTTTTTTCTTGCTGCTTCTTGCTCAAATATGTATGATAAGACATTGAATATTAATGTTGCAGTGTTACTTTCTCTCATTTTGGATGATTAAACGATTTGTATAGTGACAGATTCCAAGATGAGCTTGATGTATCTTCAACAATGTCCCCATAAAATTTTATTTCAAATTAATTGAAAAATGTTTAAAGAAAATGTCGCTTTAATTGAAAGACGAATGTTATTTCAATTGGTTTAGTCTTATTGTGACATAATGGACAATGAGGTTTTTAGAAGCAACTACATCATTAGTGGAAGGGAAGTGTCTAAGTATAGTTTCTGTAAACATCTAAGCATTATTAAAAAGTTGTTGCGCGCAATATGATTTACTTAAACATCAGTGGTCCTTTTCTTCCACTAATCTATATAACTACGAACAGCCCACCGGGTCAAGGATGAAATTTGTAGAAAAAAAAAAAAAAAGGAAAAATTGTTTGATATCTTACAAATATAAGAAATTAGTTTATTCATCAAAATATGCATCCATATTGCCTACACACTTTTGCTATTTTCAGCATGAGAATATATGTATGAGAATGGCTATACATAACAATGACTGAGAATGGCTATGGCTATGTATGAGAGTGGCTATGAATGAGAATGGTTATGTATAGAGTATGGCTACGCTTGAGAATAGCTGAGAAGGGCTATGTATGAGAATGACTATGTATAAGAATGGCTGAGAATGGCTATGTACGAGAATGGCTGTGCAGGGGATATGTATGAGAAGGACTATGCATAAGAATGGCTATGTATGAGAATGCATGAGAATGGCTGAGCAGGGATATGTATGAGAAATGACTGAGGATGGCTCTGTATTAAAATGGCTATGTATGAGAATGGCTGTGAAGGGCTATGGATGAGAATGGCCGTGAAGGGCTATGGATGAGAATGGCTATGCATAAGAATGGCTATGTATGAGAATGCATGAGAATGGCTGAGCAGGGATATGTATGAGAATGACTGAGGATGGCTCTGTATTAAAATGGCTATGTATGAGAATGGCTGTGAAGGGCTATGGATGAGAATGGCCGTGAAGGGCTATGTATGAGAATGGCTGTGAAGGACTATGTATGAGAATGGCTACGTATGAGGATGACTGAGAATGGCTATGTATGAGAATGTTTGAGAATAACTATGTATGAGAAAATCTGAGAATGGCTATATATGAGAATGGCTGAGAAGGGATATGTATGAGAATGACTGAGAATGGCTCTGCATTAAAATGGCTAAGAATGGCTAAGTATGAGAATGTCTGAGAATGGCTGTGAAGGAGCTATGTATGAGAATAGCTACGTATGAGGATGACTGAGAATGGCTATGTATGAGAATGGCCAGTATGGCTATGTATAAGAATGGCTGAGAATGGCTATGTATGAGAATGGCTGAGCAGGGATATGTATGAGAATGACTGAGAATGGCTATGTATGAAAATGCCTGAGAATGGATCTGTATTAAAATGGCTAAGAATGGCTACGTATGAGGATGACTGAAAATGGCTATGTATGAGAATGGCTGTGAAGGGCTATGCATGAAAATGGCAGAAAATGACTATGTATGAGAAGGGCTATGTATGAGGGCTAGTATGGCTATATATGATAGGGCTATGTATGATATGTATGATGTATGTATGATAGGGCTAGTACGGCTGAGAAAGGGATGTGTATGAGAATGGCTATGTATGAAAATGCCTGAGAATGGCTCTATTAAAATGGCTATGTATGAGAATGTCTGAGAATGGCTATGAGAATGGCTGTGAATGGTATACATGAAATAGGTATGAGAATGGTATACAATGGTATCATACATAGGTATGAATGGCTACGTATGAGGATGACTAAGAATGGCTATGTATGAGAATGACTGAGAATGGCTATGTATGAGAATGGCTGTGAAGGGATATGTATAAGAATGGCTGAGAATGACTATGTATGAGAATGTATGAGAATGACCGTGGAGGGCTATGTATGATAATGTCTGAGAATGGCTATGTATGAGAATGGCTGCGAAAGGCTACGTACGATAAGGGCTGAGAAGGGCTATGTATGAGAATGGCTACGCATGAGAATGACTGAGAAAGGCTATGTATGACAATGGCGGAGAATGGCTATATGGAATGATGAATATGGAAATGTGCATAAGCCTCTAGCTTCGACAATCGAACTGGTAGGGGAGAGTTTTCTGGGTTTCCTTTCATACGACAGTAAATGTGGGCTGTTGTTTCTAAAAATCATCCTAGAAGACAATGCCTCTCTTCATTACCCATCGAGTCGTTATTACCTATATATATGTGTGTGTGTGCATGCGTGCGTGAGTGTGTGTGTGTGTGTAGATGGAACCACTGACGTAGAGCAAGACTACAAAAGGCACAAATGTAAACTAGAGGTATTTCATAACATCTTAAATATTGAATATAAAATATATATAATATATGACCCATATTTATGCGTCTTAACGTGATAAAAATGTTATTGATATGTTTTGAATATTAAGGAGGAAAAAAAATATGACAAATGCAATAAAATTAAATACATTAAAGTTGAGATGAAATTAAAAATAAACTTTTGAACTTCTCATAATGTCGATAGAAGTTTCACATAGATAGATATTTGAGGTTTTTAAAAGTTATATTAGTTTTTAAATCTAATTTAATGATGTATCTATTATTCTAAACTAAACAATTGTAAATTATTTACTATTTTTTAAAATTAAATTAGAATTTAAATAACAAAAGCATGTATAATAACAACATTTCCAATTTTACTCTTAATATAAAAGTTTAAACTGAAATAAGTAAAAAAAAAAAATACAATTTGCAATGCTTTATACAAAAATTTATTTGATAAAAATATTTGTTATGCCAACACTTTTTTATTTTAATTTGTGAAATTTTGAAATGTTTAAAAGATAATAATTTCTGATTTGCTACATTAAAAAAAAAAAAAAAAGGAAAAATGAAAATAAAGATTTGTAGAAGTACTTCATTGGAAATAACAAGATTAAATTTTTTTGTTTTCCAAAAATATTTCATAAAATATTACATTGATATTTATCAATTCATGACAAGATGTCTAATTTGTAACTATTAACTTAGAAAAATAACATAAATGATTGTGGAAATTGCGGTTGCTTACGTCTTTATTCATGCATTGTTTTTTTAAACCTCAATATCCTTTATTAAACAAAGGATTGAAATTTTAATATTCTTCAATTAATTTTTTATAGTTTTCTATTGTATTTTGTAAAAATTACCACTGGTATTGTATTCATAATTAATTCTAATAAGTACCGACTAAAATAGGGTAACGTTAATAGGTTGTTATGAATAATTTTTCAACTGTTCAATACGTGTTATAAAAACGATGTATAGTACATCCTTAAAGCAAATCTGTAGTTCAGTATTTTTAGGATATAATGATTTCAATTTAGTCGTTGAAAATTCTCAAAAATGTTTTTAGATAATAAAATCCAATACAAAGTAATAAATGTCAAATGCTTTATTGTTTTATTACTCGTGGTAAAAAATAATTAGAATACGTGAAAAGATATGTGACAAGGAAAGATTTGAATCTTTTATAGTAAATCACAATGCAGATATTACTTAGATTTTCTTGTTTGAGACCTGATAAAAAAATTCTATCAAAGGATTGTATTGTAAAAAAATATAGTAGTTTTGTAAAGAGTTTATTCATAATAATATTATTACATAACTGGCCTGATGACCGAATGACAAGCGCTCTGGCTGTCTGTGCCATGGGTTTCGGGTTCGAGTCGCGACGATGCCATGGATGCTTTTAGTGGTTCGGAATCCGCCCTTAACTATAGGTACCAGCCCAATATAAGTAGAGCGATGGGCGTAGAGTTGACAAACGTACCCAGTAAAAATAAAATACCTTGTGTCTCGAAATCTGTGTCAGTAGGCAGACGAGCTTGGCCCCTATAGGGCTGTTGCGCCAATGAAGAAAAGATATTATATAAGCAATGATTTTACAGAAATGAAAATCAGTAGATATTCAAATTTCATTTAACATTTTAGTAAAATTCTTAAGAAACTGTTTAATTACTTTATAGATTTGTAAATATTTTCCGAAAGTAACGAATTCCTAAAATTTTTGTACATTGGTGGAACTGGAGTATACCACTATACTACAAACAGTCCATAATCGGAAGAATGGACTGTTTTTTAATTTGAAATGTTAATTTCAAGTGGCCATTTAAGGATAGTTGCTTCGCATTTGCATGTCGTATGGTAGAAAGACAAGAAAACTCTTACCAGGTAAATTGATTGTCAAAGTGAGATGTTTTTATACGGGCTCAACTCGTGGCTCAGCAGTAACGTGCGCCGCTGGTGAGCATTAGGGCTGAGGTTCAATCCACTGGCGGTTTGGTTTGACGCTCTACGGTCATCTTGTGCACACGAGGGCTAAACAAACCGGGACCTACAGTTTAACATGGATTCCGAATCACTAACAAACATCCTTGCCACCTCCAGGATGAACCTGAAACCTGGAATACCAAATGCCAGACAGCTAGCCACTAGGCTACCAGGCCGCCTATCCGCTGGCGGAGCTGTTGTAGGCATTGTTTCAAATACAAAGGAGACTCGATGGCGTTTGTGACTCTCAGCATCGTGCCTTATTTATCAAAGTATTTTCTGGGGTTTCTCCCATACGATACACAAATGTGGGGTTCTCTCGGAAGGCACTGCCCTCCTTCTTCAGCGACTTGAAGCCAAGCCTTCTACCTACGGATGCTCCAACACAACAGAAGCTCCTCCTTTCCTTCCATCCATGAGTAGACTACTCATGGGGTGTCTGTCCTGAGCTAACGGACACTGGAGATTAGTCACAATAACAGCTTTCATAGGCTGCAGCAATTTCTATTGAGTTTCTTCGTTTCTGAAATCAGTGACTGCAAATGAAATAACTAATGTATTCTACCTGAGTGTTTTCATACAAAAAGCAGCGCATGTAACTATTGGGCCACGAATTGGGAAATAAACAATTTATTTATGAAATCGAAACGGTAATTTTATAGTGATTATATTTGGATCAGTTTTCAATATTTTATTCAAAGAGAAAATTTGTCACTCTACTAACATGGCGTGAAAGTAAAAGTTCAATAAAATTATAAAATTTTAATCTTTTCAAAAAAAAAAAAATTTTTTAATCTTTTAATAAAATTAAAAAGTTTTTAAAAAAAAAGTTTTAAAATCAGACATATCTAGGAAAATTATTCGAAAAATTAGTTTCACTAAATTTTATAATTTCGAAGTGCATATTCTTGGAATATGTTGTTGTTGTTCTAATGCAACTGGCAATACAGAGACAGTTAATCTTTATGCCATAAGCAAGGGCTGCAACGCTGTTACTCGTTTAGTAAGTCATTATTTAACTTTTAATATTCTTGGAAAAGTTAAATAATTTGTATACGTAAAACGCACTTTTCTAAAATATCGCTTTGTGCAATATTTGATTACATCCTTTAATTTGCATAGAACTTATAATCAACAAAGAGAGTAACAATCAAAAACACTTCTGCGAAAATTTAGCAAAATTTGGTAAATGATTATTATTTAATAATTGCCTATAAACATAGTAATTTTTAACATATTTAATTTAGAAAATGAATTTAGTGAAAATAACATTAAGAAATTAATTCTTATATTATATTTTAATGACTTACTTTTCCTTTTTTAAATTTCAGCGACATGACATTTATCATCTCATAGATATTTTGCAATTAAAAGATCATTATATCTTGCTTCTATAGAAAGAAAAGGCACGGCAACATTTTCAAAAATACTCTTACTTTAAGCATTGCGAATATGCCTTGTTAAGAAGCTTTTAGAATTTTATAAACAAGTATTTACGACATTAATTTTATGTATAGAACATTTTCTGTTAGGTTTCACATTATATCTATTATAAATTTCTTAACATATTCGAATTTCTTTAAATTGGAGTGCTATAACTATTTTGAAATCTATCGTTTACCACATCAACATATTTGATGTCTTTAATTAAGAGCATAACAAAATTTCTTAAAGACGAATTATGCATTTCTATTACATTATCAATTTTTGAAGGAATACTTTTTGTACCTTAAAATAGTGCTAATAGATTTACACTCAAGAGCCAAAACATTATGACCACCCCTACATTTTGCAATGAACTCGCCTGGATGACGTGGAAGGCACGTGATCAGGTGTAAGGGGCATTTAACTGGTATTAAGTGGTGGTATTAATCCATGCCAAGGCGGGTTGAAGCTGTGTTGCGCGCCAAAGGTGGGCCAACTCGTTATTGACAGGTGGTTATAATGTTTTGGCTCTTGAGTGTATATGTTAATAAGAATGTAATGTGATTTATTTGTTGTTTCTCATTCCGCTTAGTAGACAGCAACATCTAGACCAGGGATGGTCAACCCGAATGATCTTGCAGGCCACTTTGAAATCCATCATAACTCCGCAGGCAGCATATAAAATTATTTATCCCCATATTAGAGTTAAGCCCACTATAGACATTTTTTGGAGTGAAAAATTGAAACATAATGAGTTATTATTGTATTTACTATTATTCTTACATGTAAACATAGATAATATAATAGCGAAAATACTAAAAGCATATTGTAAAGAAATATACAACACTAAAAATGAAATATAAATATAAATTAAACAAAAAAATTAAATCATTTAAAATATTTATTTTACTAGTGCGATATTTATTTATCCACTCTTTCACTAGCTATCTCAATTTGGGTATTTGCACAACGTAGTTGGTGTTGCAGGTTAACGTGCGTTATGTTTGAGCGTGTTTTGTATTTGATCAATTTCATTTTCGAAAAAAACATTTCACAGGTGTAAGTTGAACCAAAACCACTAACAAATTTTTGAACCAGATTTCTCAAATTGGAAAATTTCACTTTTGTCACATAAGTGTTATAAAAATCTAACTGTAAACTCGAACTCATAACTGTAAACTCATAAATAAAACAGGCAATAGAGAGTTTTTGCATGCTTATAGGAAATTGCGCATGCGTATCTGTAATAATGTTTCCTATGAGCATGCGCGCTAGGGAGAAAAAGCTAACGGACGTCCGAAATACGGTATGCAAAAACTCTGTTATCTGTCATATATTCGCAATAATATTATTTTAAAATCAAAGTTAATTTTTCTCATAATTTCGACAGTTAATTTTTGAATATATGGATGCACAAATGTATTTTTGTAATACATTGGTTTTTACTACTGGCCAGTATAAAATATATTTTTGTAAAAGTCTAATAAATCTCAAGCCGCAGAAAAACCTTCAAGGCGGGCCGCATGTGGGTTGGCTACACCTGATCTAGATCATGTCCATGAACCCATCACTCAGTGTAGAACCCATCACTCATTGGAAGGATGGAAAGGGGCAGCTTCTGTTTTCATGGAGCACCTGTAGATAGAAGTCTGACTTGGTTGCTGGCTTGAGCCGTGACGCTGACTTTTTTTCTTAGGGAATAGGGTTACCCAGCCGACCAACACTCTGTAGTCAAATTAGCCCGTATCTATTACTTAAATTGGATTCCGAATCACTACAAACATCTATGGCACCGTCGAGACTCAAACACGAAACCTGTGGTACTGAGAGTCAGAGCGATAGTCCTTCTTCCATCAGGCCCTCTGAATAATTTAAATCCACACATCTATATTTTAGGTCTAATTATTATCAAAAGTTTTTGAAAAATCGAGAAATAAAATACATTATAATAGAAAAAAATATTTTTTTAATAATTTTCTAAATTTTAAGTATTTTTTAAAATTGTGTTGATAATTTATTCTTTTAATAATTAATAAACTATCTTAAATTTAAGAGTACGATTTTTCTACATAGAACAAAGTTATCAATTGAGAAAAACCTACGAAAAATTCGTGTAACATTAATTTTGCTGTAAGTAATATTTTTACATTTAGAAATATTTTTCAATATATTATTTTGGAACCCTTGTTAACTGATTATGCATTTCTCCAGGATTGCAAAACTTAGAAATCCAATTTTGGCTCAAAACTGAAAGAAAGTTATTATGTTTATTATGTTATTTGTTCTTTTAATAATTAATAAATTATCTTAAATTCAAAAGTATGACAAATTTACCAACTGAGAAAATACTTTCAAAAGCTACGAAACATTAGTGTAATATTTATTTTGCAATGAAAAAATATTTTTACACTTAGAAATGTTTTTCAATATATTATTTTGGAACGCTTGTTTGCTGATTACGAAAATTTTCCAGGATTGCAAAAATTAGAAATCAAATTTTGATTCAAAATTGAAAGAAAGTAATTATATTTAAACCTCTCAATGGAATTTTTTAAACCTTTTAATCAATCCAATCTAAAAAAAAAAAAAAAAAAATAAGAAAAATGAGAATTTCATCATAAAAAATAATAATTCTTTAAAATAATTTCCTATTTGGCAAAAATATTCTTTTCATAATTGATCATCAATGAAAACTTGAAGATACATCTACTACTCAATTCTTTTTAACAGAAGATTTGGCAACCGCACACATTTTTGTTATTTTCTTGTGGATAATGATCAAGGTGATCTTTTACATTGAAATAATTCAAAATGGACAAAGTTTTTTTGTGTGTGCCCTGGTACTGGTATTACCTTTTGGTAATGAATGATATTTATGAAAGCATACCTGACACCCGATTTCTTTGATGGTTTCATTATTTTCTGACCTTGAAACTTGTGACGTAGAGTGTCCGAAAGGGTTTGGGAGTCTAAAGGGGGACCACATCATGTGACTATCATGTCGTGATTGGGGTTTCTTTTGATGTATTGTACTTCAAGGTTGGTCGATGGTTTGACAGGCTGCAATGCTTGGCAAATAATCAATTTGTTGGCATAATATTAGGTTATATTTATACCTGACAGCTGTCATTAAAGAAGAAAATTTCCCGTTTCAGATTTTTGGTAACAACAACGTTATATGTTACTAGCTTACTTGTTATTAAAAAGCTGTTATTTTGATCATGGAAATTCTTATTAAAATATACATATTTTCCGCCTTTATTGTTTAAAAGAGTTTCTTTTTTGGTATTTTTAATCATTTCAAAAGTTATTGATTGAAGTGTAATTACAATTTGCAATTTCTTCTTCCTAAAATTGTGTCTGAATCGGTTTTTGGAAACCTTCAATGTATTTTTTTTCTAAATGGTAAAATAAGAATTAAAAAAAAACGAAATTTTTTATGTTTCTTGAATATTTATTAATATATCTAATTTAACTTCTCAAATAGCAAAAATCGACGAAAAATAACAAACATTTTTATTAGGAATGTAAAAATAAAATTAATTTTCTAAAGTTAACGGATTTAATATAAAAAAAGATCAGAAATATAAGTTTATTTTTTGTATCTAGTTAAAAAAAAATCAAGTAGTTTTTTTTTTTTTAATATAAACTTTATATGCATATGGAGCTGCTGATGAGGACATATGCCAGACCAATGGTGATGGCCGAGTGGCTAGCGCTCTGGCTCTCGGTACCACAGGTTTCGGATTCGAGTCCCGGCGATGCCATGGATGTTTGTAGTGGTTCGAATCCACTTAAAACCGTAGGTCCCGGTCTAATATGGTCGTAGAGCTTTGGAAGGGTATTTTTCTCTGCGGCCGTAGCTTATCTCCAAACTACACGCACCTCTTGGGTAGGGCTAAGTGAATAACGTCGGTGCAGCCCTTGCATGGCATATTTTCATGGCATATTTACATTAGAAAAAAAAAACTTTACATATATATTAAGTGTACAGTTGCTTTTTATATTGTTAAGATGCCGGAACAAAAATATTTTCAAATGTTTGAGAGGAAAGGGAATTTCATTTGATCATTATGTATTGCTATTAAAATTTAGAAATAAACCAGATGTTATTGTATTCATAAACTGCTTAATAGTTTTGTAATAATACCATATTAATTTAGCAGTTAAATGCAACTTCCATTTTAATCAAAAGCTCCATGAAAATGGTGTTGTTGTTTCTTATCCCACTTGGTAGACAGCAACATCTAGACCAAGTCTATGAAACCGTGTGGTCTCATGGAAGGAAGGAAAGGGGTCGGGGCAGCTTCTTTTGGGATGGAGCACCCGTAGGTAGAAGTCTAACTTGGCTCAGTGTCACTGAAGAAGGAGAGAAGAAAATCCTTAAAAACTCCCTTCAACATCAAGGCAAGATGCTGAACATAAAAACGCCATCGCGTTTCGTTTTTGAAACAGTGTCTACAACAAAGCCGCAGCAGACTGAACTTCCTCACTAATAGTGGGCGGTTACTGAGCCTCGAGTCAGGCATGAAAATGATTATTCTATGCAAGTGATGAGAGCAGTCGTATTAACATTCAATGTTGGGGGATACAAAATTTATATATATTTTTACTAAAACATTTCAAAAATTAACTAATTAGATAATATATTCCTTTCAAAATATGAAGAAAATAATTATTTTATTATATCTTTAAAATATCACTCACATAAAAATGTTAATGTATAATAAATTATTCACTTTTGATTTTTCGTATTATTACTAATTTAATTTTACTGTTTAAATTTAGTTGTTTAATGTACGTAAGTATATTTAGATGTTGCATTATTTTTATTCAAAAATTGTATTATTAATTTTTAACTTACAACACAATTTTGATTTCTTACCAACGTTATCCATTATTATTAAAATTTTTGTACAGAAATACCAAGTAATTTTTCAAATGATTTTTTTAATTAAAAGAAATATTACAAAACAAAAGGATTTTTTGATGAAGAAACATAATCAAAAGTTGTAGCTGTTACTGACTAAAATATTTTCTTAAAGAATTTTTTTACTGTAATTTTGATTATATTTAGAAAATTTTTAAATTTCTGTACTGAGAAAAAAATATTTAAATCATAAAAGACTGATAAAATTTGTTTTTCATTAACTTATAAAATACTTAATTAATGTCATAATTTTAAGAGCAATTAAATTCTATTTGCCAAAAATAATTTAATCTAATTAGCCTTCAAGTGAAATTGTAAAAAAGTATTTACTCGTATTAGTGCCAGACATAGAAATGAAACACAGTTCAAAAGGTAAAGCAATTATTTCTTTTTTACTGTTTTTTTTTTATCTTACTTAGTGTCAATCACTTAGAAAAAATGCTTTTACCTAATTATGTAACTTTCTCATATTTTATATTATCGAAAGTGCTCTTGAATCTTTCGCTTGTTAAACTATTATGTGATGAAATCAACTCAACTTCTTGTAAATGGAAAATACCCGCTGTGCCATTATATATTTTGAAGGCTAAATGATGTAATTTCTAAATTCAAAGAAATTTGAATTTAGTATTCTGGTTTGTGTACACTACCGTTCAATTTTTTTTCTTCAAATATAAAAAAAAAAATATTGTTTGCTTTCTACGAAATCCAATAGATAAATTTTTTACAATAGTATTTTAAATAACTGGTGCTATTAATTCTTATGCAAGCAATAACTGACACTGTATAAAATTATTTAGTTAGCAGTATAAGAACTGAGTATGTAAGATCATTTCTAAATTAATTTTTCATAACAACTTCTTCGAATTTTCATCATATCTATTTTAGAAAATATATTTCAATGTAATTTAAATTTACCATTGTTTTACTGTTGTTATTTTGATCTTATATGCTGCTTTTGTTCGATGTTTTAATCAAAAAACACATTTTATGAATTTTGAAATTAGTATCTATTCAACAAATTTTGAAGTAAATAATTAAAATTTTGTAATAAATTCACAAAATGATGAGCAAGAGATTACTTTTTCTTTGCCTGCCTCAAAAAATTAGATAAGGTTTTCCCTTAACTAATTTTTTTTTTTTAAATTAACCTTTATTTTAAACCTTTAATTTAAAAAAAAAAGCTATTTTTATAGCTTTTTTTTTCAGGGAAAACAGTTATTATAATTTTTTTTTTTTGTTTCTCTGATATCACTACTTTAAAGAGTTACTGGCGTTTACTACCATCTTCAATTACTACTGCTATAAATAATAATAATTGTTTAATACTGCAAATAATACATAACAGTCTATAAAAAAAAAAAAACTTATTTATTCCCGAAAATATGTACAAGTTAAATATATTTACAATGTATTGTCAATACGGCATGTTAACATTTAACTTTTTGCCTTTCAAAGTATCTTATTCTTCAGTAGTTAGTTCTATATAAATAAAATATTTTATATTATCGAAAGTGCTCTTGAATATTTTGTTTGTTAAACTATTATGTGATGAAATCAACTCAACTTCTTTTAGATTCATGTTAACATTTAACTTTTTGCCTTTCAAAGTATCTTATTCTCCAGTAATTAGTTCTATATAAATAATTATAAATTTTTTCCGTTTAACGAAGTGTAACCTGCTACCTCCGACACATTACTAGCCCCCTTCTCTTTGGCTTTCAGTAGAAATGGTCAGTAGGCCTTGAGACTCTCACCCAAGAGGAAGTACAGCGCAACCTGCTCTCTCGCTGAGAAAAGTTTAGTTGTTCTGCAATTTCTCCCCCAGAAAGGAAATATATTTAGCGCATTCGGCGCAGTAGTTGGCCTACAGACTCTCACCAAAAGAAAAAGTATGTTTCGGGCATCTTGCTCATAGCTGAGTATCGGGTTTTTGGCTTAGAAGTGTAATCCTTTCATGAATCTATAATTATGTGTCTTTAAATGTGTTGAATATTGTATGTGTGTAGTGTTTGTGCGTATGTAAATAAATCTGTGAGTTCTCCAACCTGTGCCCCAAGTATCTCAACCCAAACCACACTCAGTTACAATCTGGTTGTCCAATCTGCACACTACAGAAGTATATTTTTATGAAAATGAAAAGAAAAACAATTATCCTTTATAGTTTTCCAAAATATAAAGCTCCTTTTATCTATGTTTACCAATAAATATTCTTAAATATATTTCATTTCGAAATAAAGTGATTAAAATTACTTAATTTTTTATTGTATTTCTTTAATATAAAATATTGAAATTGTTTGCAAAATAAAACGCATTGGAATGTAGCTGTTGTGTTTAATCCTCAGTGCCGTGCAGGACGGACATCCCATGAGTAATTCACTCATGGATGGTGGGAAAGGTGCAGCTTCTGTTGTAATGGAGCCTGACTTTTCCTCGTGTCGCTGAAGACGGAGTGAGATGACTTTCTGAGATGACTTTTAAGGAGAACTGTGCCGCATTTGATTATCGTGTTGGAGAAAAATCGGGAAATTCCCACCAGATAATCCGATTAAAGAGGTAAAAAGATTCTGCTCATCACAAACGCTACCGGGTCTCCTCGTCTTTTGAAACAGAATCTACAACAAAGGCTCCAGCGGATTGAACCTCAGCCCTAATGCTCACCAATAATCCATGTTGCCAGTGAGCCATGAATCGGTCTCTAAGAAGGAGTAATCCGTATATACGAATCTTTCCGATCCAGCATGATTATTTATGGCAGCCAATAATTTAACAGCTAAGATTCAAAGTATATCAATTAAGTATCCGGATGGTGTGCAAAAAGAAAATCAATTCCGAGTCTAGAGCATACGATCCATTCTTATTTGGTTTCTGCCTACTTCCTTTCTTACTTTGATTAAACTAATAAGATTCGTGCACATAATGAACGTAAGTCACCATTTGGAAGACGTTTAGAGTATGATGAACAGATGCCTTCAACACCCTAAGATCTTACAATTGGAGAAAATTTTCAAGGAATCCCGCAGATACAGTACAATATTCTAGATCAGGGGTTTTCAAACTTTCCAGCCTTAGGGCCATGCTGTTTACTCAGTCAGTACCAAGGGTCAAAACCATTTTTAATTCTTCTGCCATTATCTATACTTTCTAGACTAGTCGCCGAGTACGCGCTCTGAGCGAGCATACGCTTGCTAAATTCGTTGGTTCAATTACTACAATTACTATTGTGTGTATCCGACGATAGTGACACTTGACGACATCTAGTGGTTAAAAGCGGAAATAGGTAGGTATATCTACCGAGAATAACCGCGGGATGTTCACTAGTTTATAATGTTAGTGGGATTCATTTCAATTATTTGTTAGTTGTTATGCTTAAATTAATTTTTCTGCGTATTATGCTTGTCATTAAGCTTTACCTAGCAAGTAAACAAAACCGAGTTATTATCATTCTGTTTTTATCCAACTTATTACAGCAACAATAAGCTATACGATGTCTCGGGCCGGATTGATGATACTGGCGGGCCGGATTTGGCCCGAGGGCTGTAGTTTGGAGACCTCTGTACTAGATTATAATGTATTTTAAAAGCATTAATTTTAGTTTAGGGCTGGTGATTTTAACATTCAAAATTGCTTATCATTCAAAGAGTATAACAATACTCTTTAAATATTTGAATCGGATCAATGCTGAGGATGGGCTCAATAATGGATGCAAAATTGGAGATTCATGAATAATACTTAGATTTCTACACACAATGCTGTTTCACTGGTGAATAACCCTCGGATTAAAGTACTCATAACATAATTGAAAATTTAAAATGCTGATTAAAGGAGTTTGAAACTATGACAATAACAGAGATTTTATCTTCATTTGCAAAAGTAATGCCATCTTATTATTTGTACTTTATATGATAACTAACTAGTTTTGAATTCAGTTAGTCTGCTACGTGCATTGATTACAAGTTAATATTTTAAAAGGTTTTACGCATTCTACTAGGAATTCTGTTATATAAAGCACTTATTACAACTCAATTACGTGAATACTAGAATAACTATTAAAAATTTGTATTCAGATATAAACAGACATTTTAAGAATTATCAGATAAAGATAATGAAAAATGTATCTTAATGGTTGTTACACTATTTGATATGAGGTGTTTTTATTTTTTGGTAAAAATCAAAAAACACATTTTATGAGTTATAAAATTAGTATCTATTCAACAAATTTTGAATTAAGTCATTACAATTTTGTACTACTTATTTAAAATGATGAACAAGCAATTATTTTTTTCTTTGTGTGCATCATAAAATTAGATAAGGAAATATATTTTTTTTTTTGGAAAAACGATTATACTTAAAACTTTTTCTCTGTATGATATCGTGACTAAATGCTAAACAGAGTTTTACATAAGCTGTTATTCAATAGTTGTAAAGAAATTATTTTTTTTTTTTACTGTTAGTCCATAAACATAATGCGCATTTGAATCAAAATTAATATATACGATTCTTATATAAGGTACTGTACGCATATAAAATGTAGAAATTAATTTTATGTTCGAATTTTGCCTAGAAAAATTATCAAAATCAAAAAAATTATTAATCAAAATAAACCAATTATATTTTTATCGATCAAAATTTTTATCATTTAAAAAAAAAAGTTTTTTTTTTTGGGGGGAAGGAGGAGAGAGGTTATATTTTTACATATATTTCAAAAATTAAAGAAATGTAAATAAAATTATTTTATGTGATTTAGAGGCACCTTAATAGAGCACAACTCAACAGTTCAATTTTGGGTATTATTTTTTGTTTCAGCAATACTGATAAAACAATACTGGAATCTGCATTCTATAAAATGTTATGTGAATTTAGTCTGTGCTCTAGATAATGTGCATTTCACTAACAGTATACCAACATAAAAAAAAATCTGTAATAGATGATTTAATTTGACGATTCGGACATTGTATTACATTAACCTAGCATATTAGTCCGTTTTTTCTTATCCCACTTGGTTGACAGCAACATCTAGACCCAAGTCCAAGGGCACATTTGGTCTCATGGAAGGAGGGAAAGGAGGGCAGCTTCTGTTGACATGGATTAACTGTAGACAGAAGTCTGACTTGGCTCCGTGTCGCCGAAGAAGGAGTGCAGTGCCTTCCGGAATGACATTTTAGAGTTAACTACCTCGCATTTGCGTATCGTATGTAAAATTGCTGAAAACTCCCACCAGGTTGTCCGACTAATGAGGCAAGAGGCTGACCATCACGAACGCCATCGAATCTCCTCGTATTTTGAAATAGTGTCTACAACAAAGCTACCACAGAGATTAAATCTCAACCCTAATTTTTACTAGCGGCGCTTATTACCACTGAGGCACGAGCCGGGTGCACATTATTCTTGATATCGCCAAAGTTACCACTCAACAACTGAACGTTAGACAAAATGCGAAAATATTTAAAAAATGGCACTAATATAAACAAATTTAACAGTCATCTTTCCTGTACAGAAAAACATAAAATGATGTACAATTTTTTCAACTTCACAGACAGGAAATTTTTGCGCGGCAGTTAGATATAATGTGAGTAATTAGAAGCGAATGACTATATAATTTTCATTATTAAAACAAGTGATGATACAATACAAGAAGCTATAATCAGAAATAAAATTAGATTTATTTTGTTAGCTGTCGAAAAACTCGATACATTTTTATTGCAATTTCAAAAATTATACCAGATTATGTGAAAACTTTTTTTTTTAAATTTCTGGGCATCATGAGAAGATGGATTTAGACCGAGCTATTTCATACAGTAAAGACTTCTAAAATTCATTGTCTACAAGGTACTAAAATAAATTCTAGAAATTTCATTGTCAATTAAGACAGAGTGACCAGAAGCCCGTTAACAAGTGTGTCCCTTCAAATTGTAAAAAACTTCCGTTAAATTCCTCTATATAAAAATCGATTGATCTAACAAAGTTAGAAAATTCGCTAAGCAACACCGACTATCATAAGCTTAGTATTAAAATTCAAGTAAAGATTCACTGTTTTACTGGTAAATGAGTCTATATAATTAAAAAAGGCTGTACTTATAAGAATTTATCAATTGCATAAGATCAGGGACTCGTAGATATAGTGCCACCGGCAACACAGAAAAAAAACGCTCTAAAGTTCTACATTATACACTCAAGAGCCAAAACATTATGACCCCCTACATTTTGCAATGAACTCGCCTGGATGACGTGGAAGGCACGTGATCAGCTGGAAGTGTTATTTAACTGGTATTAAGTGGTGGTATTAATCCATGCCAAGGCGGGTTGAAGCTGTGTTGCTCGCCAAAGGTGGGCCAACTCGTTATTGACAGGTGGTCATAATGTTTTTGCTCTTGAGTGTATATTTATTCCACAAATAAATAAAGAATTTATGCGTGGCATTCAGTGGTTTAATAATTATTGTAATATTTGGTTATTTAGATTAACTTAGTTCGTAGTAACCTAGTGCAAAAGTAATGAATCATATGTCTTCATTTAACAATATTTTTAAAACAAATGCCTGAAAATGAATGTTTACAAATATTGTTGATCCAAAATTGTTTGCGTATTTTAATGCATTAATAGCCACTTGCTTTGTTGTGCTTAATTTTTATATGGAAGAGGTATTTGGTAATCCCATAAAATTCAAATTATTTAGCAAAAGTTTTCTGAGAGAAATGATTTGATTGCCGACAGAGAAGAGACTTTCGTTAATGTAATACATAAATAAAATTATTTAGTTCTTAAAGTTGTCTAAAAGTTTTTTTCTCCTACTTTACAATAAATAAGGAAACATATTCATTAACATTCAGTCCTTTTTAAAATTTTAAGAGTTCTTTTTTTTTTTATTCTGCTGCAATTAGTTATGTCCGATTTTTAAAATATTTTATCAAATAGAAAATTAAAAAAAAAAATTTTTTTTTCGTATGAATTTTGAAAGTAAAGGGTCATATGATGAAGCTAGCTGCTGCAAAAACGATGGCAGCGCCCTCTGTCTATGTGTTTTTGCTTGATATAATATTTTTGATTTCGTCACGCTATCAGATGTTAGATACATTTTCACTATCAGATTTAAAGAAATTTCAAAATGATTCGTGATCTATTTAATGTAAGAAAATTTTTAAGTATGCAGAGAGTCGTCATAGAAATAATAGACTAAATTTTATGAGCGTATGCTTCAAGAGTAAGTCAATTTTCATAAAAATTAAGCACTATACATAAAAAGTAATAATACATCAAAACATGATATGAAAACTAGTGAAAGTGCAGTCATTTAACCTTATTTTACAGGTGGATTTAAATAGACTTGATAAGCGTCATACAGTTGCTGCAAATAAAAAGTTTGCAATGAAATTTCAAATTACTCATGGTTTAGATATGAGCACATGGCATCATTTATTTTGTATGACATCATTTTCTTTTATATTTGGATTAAGGCGATTCATTAGACGAATAGAAGAGGGAAAAGTCAAACCTAAGGAGAAAGATGGTTGTACTTGAACCATTATGTAATTCATAGATTGTAAAATGCATTTATAAATACAGAATCTGCTTCTAGACGCTGTAGCTAAAGAAGATATAGAGCTACAAGTGCCACAAATGACCGCTATATTCAGCTAGCTGCAAGGAGATATATATAGATTAATTATATATAGAATAAATCTGCACATATAGATTAGGTATTTTCCTGTAGCAATTGAAAGACTAGTTTCAATCAACTCTGAGCAGAAGCCTTCAAGATGGATGGTTGTATGCAAGACATCCAGCAAAGAATATCTCTTTTTCACTACGCCAGCGGAATGAAAGATTTAATGGGCACTTAAAAATGTCAATTAGAGTATAAACCAATAGAGGAGTTCATATTTTATATATTTTCAAGAAGCTTGATAGCTAGGTGACAGAGGAAACCCGCTATTATCCGTTAAGGACCTAGATTTGGTGGGCCCAATGTTTGAGGAGGTTTTTTTCTAGAGAGCCGTAGTTACCTGTATATTAGATATTCTTGATTTAATTTTTGTCCCTACGCAAGTGTAATTGTGAATCTTTCATCCAGTGGGATGATACTGTTAGATCACACAGATGGTTAGAAAGTTAGATTTTTGTTAGTGAAGAATTACCTTCATAAGGAGTCTGATGGGCTTATGGGTGAGCCAAAACCTTCATTGGACAATCATCATTGTGCATGTTTAATATGTTATAGAGACACGTATTGATGCATTAGACCGGTCTTCGAGTTGCCCTGACAAAGTAATTAGCTTTATCAATTATGCTAATAAATAGCACCATTTTGAACACGGAATGTCGCTGTCGAACAGGATCACACACCTCGCATTGAAGCTAATAGCTCATTAAAATCAGAAACTATGAGTTTTTTTGTATTGTATTAAAACAGAAAATTAGACTATTTTTTTTTATTGTGCCTAATTTGCGAGAAGTGCTTAATTAATGTTTTTTTGCCAAATTTCATTGAATTCAATGAATAGAAATTACCCAATCATATTTTTTTCTTAAATTTTTAGTAAGAGGGTGTTTAGTTTGACAGGAATAGGAAAATTTTAATTAGATACTTCTAAAATATTCTGACGTATGTGGTTTTTTATCTACTTGTGGTTCTTTATATAATAAATTACATACATTTAAGCTTCTAGAAGCTTACTACATAATATTTTATTTTCTAACCATACAAAATTTAAAACAACCTCATAAGCCGATGTTTTTAGTTATGGAAAGCCCCTATTCTCCGCTGATGACATCGACACGATATGTTTTGTACGCAGAAAAAGCAAGCCATAAAAATAAAAATAAAAAAAAATGCCGTGATCCTTTCACGTTTTCGAAGACACCATGACCTTTGACAGAATTGCACTTTCTCTGTTCGTCGAAGAAGAACTGCGAACGTCTTCAAACACGTAACTTGCGGCTTTTGCAGTTAAGTTCTTCTTTTTGTTTTTCTGCTATCACGGCTGTGATTATATTTATTTTCTAAAGAAATGCCAAGGATTATGGAAACTTTTTTTTGTGTTGTTTGTTTTTCACTACGCAATCTTCCCCTTTGATGCACGTGCTGTCTGCTGATTGCGCAAGTCCATCCGTATTTTTGTACTATACATAATGTTACTTCTTGGGAAATGTATTTAAATTTAGTGGCGAAAGAGTTGCAAGGACTGGTTTTCCACCGCAGCGAGTCGATCAAAATCTTTCTTTATTTTTTTTCTCTCTCTCTCTCTTCATCTCCCCTTTTTTGTTTGTCTTAAGAAAATATGACACAGTATTATATAAAATGCATATAATTTTTTACCAGGATGTGATAAGTGACATCAAATTTGGGAGGTAATATGTATGAAACAATTTGTATTTTAAATATTTTTTTTTTTTCATTTTTCTATTATTAATAATGAAAAAAAAAGCTTCTAGTTTTTGCATATTATATAGGTCCTATATATTTTTATGAGATTAGACCGCTTTTAAAGTGTTCACCCATTACAAATACCTAAATTTAAAACTTGTTAGAGTTATTTATTAAAAAAATGTTTTTAATTCCGTAGAAATAAAAAAAAATCTAATAAATAAATAAAAACAATCAATTTGCTTGCAAAAAAAAAAAAAAAAACTTGAAAAAGCAAATTTTATTTTTGTTTATTTGAAATATTAACATTAATTTATAAAAATACTGTATTGAAAAAAATTATCTTTAAATGAATTAACACACGACGGTTGATTTCGTTTAAGTTATTTTCAGAACAATCTATGTAATTTTAAAATATCAAAGCAATAGATTAAATATTTTTGCAATGTTTTTCAATTTAAAACAAAATGTCAGTAAAAGTTTCAACATTTAAAAGCGTAAAAGTGTTATTAATTTGACAAATTTAATTAAAATAGAATTTATAATGCTGTTATAAAAAGGATTGGTTTAATTTCACTACTAAAATATTAAAATTAAAATTTGAGTAAGTACATAACTATAACTATATATAAGTACATAACTATAACTAGTATAACTATATAACTATATAAACGTGTTTGTCCTACAGCACCCTTTTCACACAAAAAAAAAAAAAATCACTCATTTCCCTCTCTCCCCCCCAGGAAATACACACTGGTCACACACAAAATGTCCCTTTCTATGATGAAACATATGTGTTCTTTTATGCATCTAGATGTCTGCCAACGTCTTAAAATAAAGGCATAATAAATAAAGATGTAAATAAGACACCTTGCAATTATGAAATTTTTAGTGTTGAGGGCCTTGAATTAATACAATTTGTACATTATATATAAATAAAAGTTGCTGTGTTATATAAGCCGATATCATTATTTCGACATTACACTTATTTATGGTGTCTTATTCTAAATAATCACTACACGCACATATTCTTGTTGATGTAAGTAGGACTCCCTGCAATTTCTATCCTCTTAGTATTTGATTGTTATTACTTGTCGGTTGACTTGACCACCTATCGGTTTACTTCGTGTGTTTACCTGTACAATAATGTTACTTTATGTTACACAACAGGCAGAAACATATATGAAGAGTTTTCTTAATTTTCTTATCCTTTTTTCTTTCTTTATTCTTTCACCACCCTCTTATTTATTAAACGTCCTCAAATGTACCCTAGGCGACTATCACCATCTCTAATCATTCCACTACCCTTTAGGGGAAGTATCACACACTTTGAGAACCAGAGCAATAACGACATTTTTTCATAATTTTGCTTTCACTACAATATAAAATAAAAGGATAAATTATATTAGTTTTCTCTTATTCTTGTGTTGTAATAACCGTGATTCCTCCTGCACACAGGCAAGTGTGATCCCCCCCCCCGCAGCGTTCAGGAAAATGGCCTCAGGCCTCAAGACTCACCAGAGGCAGTACTGCGCTCCCGTTGAGAATACTTTTGTTTTTTAGTCTCTTATCAAGAGGAGCATCCTGGAGCTTATACTAATGCTCCTCTACAGACTGACACGGAGAGAAATACGGAAATATACTTCTGAGTATCAGTATTCGGGTATCGGGTATCGTTGCTGACTATCGGGTTTTCAGCTTAGAAGTGGAATCCCTCCATGTATCTGTCCTTAAATACGTTAAATATTGTATGTATGTGGTGTTTGCTGTGTTTAAATAAAGCTGTGAGTTATCCATCCTGAGCATCAAGTATATGAACCCAACCACACCCAGCTTCCATCTGGTTGCCCAACATTCCCATTACAAAGTATAATATAATAATCCATTCAATCTTCTATGAAAATATATAATAAATATAATAGACATCATAAACCGTGATTGTTTTTTAATTGAATGCCAAGATTTTCAAATCTTAAGCAATAAAATGTTTATTTAATCCCATTAAAGCATTGTATAAGTAATTATATGATATAATAAGTAACCGAAAATTTTTAGCAATCATAAAAAATTTTATAACCACACCTATCTATGAATAGAATTAATATCCTTCTGTGGTTTTTGTGTTAATTATTATTTTTTAATAAAATTTGTCTCAAGGAATTATATATTTTGAGATTTTCTTCCTTGATAAAGAAGTTGTTTCCGTGTTGGTAATACACTTAATTTAATTTCCTGACTGAAAGGGTTAAATGGGAAATTTCCTTACCATTTGACGTAAACATACACATTGACGTATTTGCGGTTGAACTTTTACGCTACAAAAGTGTTACAAATTTATTAATGCAAGTGATGTTGATTCAATAATTTTTTTGAAAACTGATTTCTATTGTCACTAAAATTAAATTCGGTAGCATAGAAGTGGGAAATTAAATTTGTCATTGATGCTTTTGCCTTACAAAACATTTGCGAAGTTTGATCTTTACAAATGAAAATTTCAATTCGTTCCTGAAAATGTTTTTAAATATAAGATAATTCCACTTTGTTAAAAAATAATATCAAAATAAATTAAACAAATTAAATTAACAAATCCTGTTTAATTTTGATTATTTTCATTCATTACAATATTATATATCTACTTTTTTTATCACACTTGGTAGACAGCAATATCTAGACCAAGTCCAAGAACCCGTGCAGTCTTATGGAAAGACGGAAAGGAGGGGCAGCTTCTGTTGTGATGGAGCAACCGTAGGTAGAAGTCTGAATTGGTTCCATGACGTTGAAAAAAAGTAGAGCAGTGCCTTCGCGGAGACTTTTTTTTAAGGGGAACTACCCCGCACTTGCGTATCGTATGAGCGAAACCCGAAAAATTCTTACCAGCTAGTTCAACTAACGAGGCAAGATGCTGAACATCAAAAACGTCATCGAATCTCCTCGTTTTTGAAACAGTGACTACAAAAAAGCCGCCAGGGGTGTGAACATCCGCAGCTCACCAGGTGAGCGAGTTGCCACTCAGCCATGAGTCAGGTCACTCAATTTTTAATAAAAATATAAACTTTTGTTGAACATTCAAATAAAAGTTTTTAAAAGTAAATAACGCAACATAAAACTTAGGTTGGGAACAGAAGAAAATAATACAAAATAATAATTAATTATTTTAAGAGGCAGGTAATGGACACGATAAATCTATTGGCCCAAAAGTTATCTCTTTAAAAGCTAGAGGAGATTGCATATCATAGGATGATATGCTGCAGAGTATTCTTTCCAAATATGTCGGCACAATATGGTAGTATAAAAGACCCATCCATGGTATGAAATGCAGTTGATACCCTAGGCAGTGCTGAATCCCCCTATGTATCTGTCTTTGTTCTAATGCAGCTGACAATACCAGTTAATTTTTGCCGTAAGAAGGCATTACTCAATTAGCATTATTCGCGGGGCACGTGTAGCTTGAAGATGAGTAACCCTCACAACGCTCTATGTAGACCTGGACCATCGATATAAAGTGGATTCGAACCTCAAACATCCATGGCACTCGAACCCGAAACCTGTGGTCTTTCCAGCCCGCTAGCTATCAGGCCCCCGTTTGTTGTAGTAACAAATGATTGCAGAAATAACAAAATATTCAATATTGGAAAAAACCATAAAGATTACACGTAGCCTTAAATTTTTTTACAACATTATAGTATTATACATTTTATTCTGTTATACACTGAAGTGACAAAAGTCATGGTACCTCTTATCGTGGTCGGCTCTCCTTTCGCCCGGCGAAGTGCAGCAACTCGGCATGGCATGGACTCAACAAGTCGTTGGAAAGAATATTGAGCCATGCTGTCTCGATAGACGTCCATATTTGAAAGCGTTGATGGTGCAGGATTTTGGGCACGAACAGACCTCTCGATGATGTCCATAAATGCTCGATGGGATTCATGTCGGGCTCTAGGTGGCCAGATCATTCGTTGGAATTGTCCCAGAATGTTCTTCCAACCAATCGCGAACAGTTGGACCTATGGCGCATTGTCATCCATAAAAATCCCACCGTTGTTTGGGTACATGAAGTCCATGAATGGCTGCAAGTGATCTCCAAGTAGCTCAACATAAGCATTTCCAGTCAATGTTCGGTCCAGTCGCACCAGAGGACCAAGTCCATGTCATGAAAAAACAGCCCACACCATTACGGAGCCACCACCAGCTTGAACAGTGCCTTGCTGACAGTTTGGGTCCATGGCTTCGTGGGGTCTGCGCCACACTCGAACCCTACCATCAGCTCTAACCAACTGAAATCGTGACTCATCGGACCAGGCCACGGTTTTCCATTCATCTGGGACCAACCGATATGCTCACGTGTCCACGAGAGTCGCTGCAAGCGATGTCGTTCTGTCAGTAAAAGCACTCGAGTCGGTCTTCTGCTGGAATAGCCCAAGAAAGCCAAATTTCTCCGCACAGTTCTAACAGACAAGTCCCTTGAACGTCCCACATTATTTCTGCGGTTATTTGACGCAGTGTTGCTTGTCTGTCAGAATTTACGACTCTTGCAGACGTCGCCGGTCTCGGTCGTTAAGTGCAGGCGGTCGACCACTGCGCTGTCCATGGTGGGATGTTATGCCTGAAATTCATACTCTCGGCACACTCTTGACACAGTGGATCTGGGAATGCTTGAATTCCCTAACGTTTTCCGAAATGGCATGACCCATGCGTCTAGCTCCAACTAACATTCCGCGTTCAAAAGTCTGTTAATTCCCGTCGTGCGGTCATCATCACGTCAAAATCTCTTCACATGAATAACTTGAACAGAAATGAAAGCTCTGGAAAGCACTGCGTATGTTCTACGCGATGCTACACTGCCATCTGAAAATTTGCATATTGCTATCCCATGACTTTTGTCACTTCAGTGTAATACGAATACTCGAAATCGGACTATAATGTGTTAACTGAAATGCTATTTTATCACTTTTACTAAAATATTTTTAAGGCCGAATTCTTCCGATTACATAAAGATTGAAGATGAATTACATTTTTAGCTGCCACTATTACCTTTGCTTTTGAATAACGTTCTAAAAAAATAATAATAAGTTATAATGGATGTTTTGCGTCATTTCATAATATCTGCAATTTATTATTAAATATGTATTGAGTATATCATCACCAATTAAAAAAATGTCAAGAAAAATAAACTTAAAAAAAATGAAGTTTTTGAATTTCCTCTATTACTTCATTTATCATTTTTTGTCTTTATTCGGTTACTGGAGTTCTTTTTCAAGTTTCCATAACATATTTACGCATTAACTTAAATTTTATTGATAATACCGATTGATTTGATTGCATTTAATATATTGTACTAATGAAATCAATATTGAATGAAAAGATTGTTTAATGTAATAATTTATTTCAAGCATAGTATAACAATGTTGTATGGATAAATTATCTGTGATAAAAATTCAGGCAACTATTAATCAAAATATATTTAAATAAATATATTTATATTCAATAAAATATATCAATAAATATATTTATATTCATTAAAAAATATATCAATAAATATATTCATAATATATTAATTAGTTTCAATAAATATATTTATTTTCAATAAAATTATATTACACATGTTCCGTATGCTGTTAACATTATAGGGTAGAACATTTAATCAATATATTTTCTTTTAAAACAATACAATATTGAATTATTATTTAAATCGAAATAAAATTGAAGCTTAAAAATTTAGCTAATGCACTCCTGTGTCCAAAAGTAAGACCAATTTTTAATTTAAAATTCCTGGGGCTTATGGAATTTCAAATTTTTTTTTCAAATTTTTTTTTTAGGTTGTTGGAATTGTGCTTGATATCTGTGTGACATTTGATGTCAAAATATTCATCAGTGGTTGAGTTACACGCTTGGCTTTGTGTGATGCTAAAACTGATTCCGGCGATTTTTGAAATGCCTGAATTAATTGAGCAAAGAACTTGCATTAAATTTTGTTTGCGGAAACGTATAGTATGTTTCAGAAGGCATTCAGTGAGCATTCCTGTATTAGGAAGAAATAGAAAGAAGTGGTATAAACAGTTCAAAGAAGGCAGAGAACGCGTTGAAGACGAAGAGCACTCTGGTCGACCATCAACCTCAACCGAGGAACCAAAGCTCACATCCAAAAAAATTAAAAATTTGGTGCTTGCAAACCGTCGGTTTACAATTAGAAGCCTTGCTGCTGATGTTGGAATTTTCAAAAGGATCGGCCAACCCCATTTTGACCTCAAATGCGTGAAATCTCGATTGGTATCGAAAACACTGAATGCGCCAGCTTACACTGCATTGATTCTTCGTGACTTTTTCGCCAAAATGAAATCCATATCGTTTCACAACGTTCAACCACCACCACTTCTGGCTATTCTCTAAACTCGAAAGACCACTCGGGGGAAAGTTTTGAGTCGATTGAAGGGATTCAAAGTGAATCGCCAGCGCGCTTTAAAGGCCATCCCTGCCGATGACTTTTTAGCATGCATTGATTGAAAAAAAAGTTGGCATAAGTGTGTTCATATAATTGTTCGACTTTGAAGTCGATAAAATAAATTTGAAGAATAAATAGAGTTTTTTTGAAAAAAAATAATTAGTCTTACTTTTTTGAATACTTACTTTAATGAAAAATATAGTACCAATAAATGAACTTTTATTATTTTAAATAACAATGTTTTAATTTATTTACAAAAAATTTATCTTTTTATTATCATAAATAAATCCAAATAATGGTTTTTTTCTTTGGGATAAATACATTTAAATGTTATTAATTATGAAAGTATCATTTAATGGGAAAGTTTTACGAAGATCTTTTAAAAAGTGTGTTAAATATATTACTTAAATTCACTAAAATAGCAAAAATTTATAACCGTATATGTATTTTAAATTTGAATTGAATTGGTATATTGTAATAATATTTAGAACTTAAAAGATCAGAAGATGTGAATTGTTTAATTTCATTAACACTTAATATTTTTATTTACCCTTTAATACTTTTTAATGATACTTACTTTTACTTTTACTAACTTCTCTTGAATTAACTGAATAATTTTTAAAATTTCTTTGGAAATATATCTTTATGTAGTACACTGTTAAACTATTAGTATACGCTACATATTATGAAGTGTTTAAGAAATATCTCGTGAATTCTGTACATCATTTTTTTTTTTAATTTTATTGCTTTATAGATGTTTTCAGTATTTTCTGTGATAGATTCATATAGATTTTTATATATTTCTGTGATAGATTCATATAGATTTTTATATATTTCTGTGATAGATTCATATAGATTTTTATATATTTCTGTGATAGATTCATATTTTCATATGTGACAGATTCATATAGATTTTTATATATTTCTATGGTACGTTCATATAGATTCATATGTAATAGATTCATATAGATATTTATATATTTCTGTCGTAGATTCATAAATTTTGAATTTTTTTGATTTGTCTCTCTACAGTCATTTATAACACATTTTGGGCTACTCAGCCCAGAACCTACAGCTTAACGTGGATTCTGAACCATTAACAAACATACATGCCACCACCAGGATTCGAATCTAAAGCCTTTGGTACCGAAGGCCAGAGCGCTAAACAATTGGTCATCGGGTGCTGAATTTTTCGAATGATGCACTTCATTAATGAAAACATATAACACTTGTGCTAAAATTATTTTATTGGCATTAAATTAACAACATTTTTAACATTAAAAATTTTATTATATTATTGTTCAAATTTTTTAAACAAAAGTAATTTGAAGACATAATTATCCTCTATATTTATTTCAAGTGAAAAAGTATTTCATATTAACAGAAAAACTCTCATATTTAAAAATTACAAGTATATTTATATTCTTTTTGACAATACGCTGCATAAATACAGAGAAATGAATGCCTTTAGTTATAATTGCTACATTGAGAATGATAACTAATAGGAATTATACAAACAAATAATGGTACATTATGCTAGAATTAAGAGATGGCAAATTATAAATCTCTTGAAGTGAATCTTCAAGCATGGACTGGAATTTTAAAATCATTAATTCAGAAAATAATACTTAATTTCCAGAAATTTCCATCTAATTTTAAAAAATCATATCCAATCGATTACTTTAACATTGTTGGTACAGATAATGAACACATTAAGGCAAGTGAATTAAATTTATCTGGTATCAATCGCGTACCATTACGCCAAGGTCATGTAAAAGGATACAGGTATTAGCATCAAAAATTTCAAAAATTACGATTCTAAAATGATAAGATTTACTTATGATAAGGCAGCGAATACTGCCTTAAATGATAACCCAGTAGCTTATATTTTAATGAATCTTTGTTAAACCGTGGCATCTTGTGACATCAGTAATTCGACGAGTTGGACACAGATAGTGGACAACCTTGACTTCCGACATCAGCAAACAAATGAAAATTAAGAGTCAAAAATCATCAAACGTGTATTTTAAAAATCCCAGTTGAAAATTGCTTTCATTGTTTCCAAAAATCAGATGAGATCGTTTCTTTATAATGTCCTTTAATTGCCATGCATCTTCTTCAATACACAAAAGAATGAAATTCGAAACAATGAGGAACTTATCGAAATTTGGATCTTTATTTATTTATTGCTTTATTTTTCTTTCTTTTTATTTTTACGAAAGGTCGGAGGTGATGAAACATCCTAAATATTCTACGTTTTTGTAATAAGGTTTTTGATTTTTTAGATTTTTTATTTTCCGAATGTCCTTTGACAGAGATTATGCCCTTCGCAAACATGAAGATGATACAATGAAATTGTGACCAACCATGCATGGAACGAAAATTGAGATAAGTTGGGTTCTTCCAATATTCGCAATATCTAATAAAGACTGCGAAATATTTTTGTACGTTTATGGTAAATAGTATTTAAAATTTTGATAATGATAGTAATTGTGGAGGATTTATAAACAACAACACGCATGGGGAAAAGACGCATGACATAAAACAACGAATTGGTAATTAATAAACTGTTGACCATATATTAATTTTATTTTAAACATATCCTTCATTAAGTTATTCATTTTACTGCATTTTAAAAGTACTTTTAATAAGCTGTAAAATTTAATAATGAAAATGTATTGTACAGCAGGCCCGGCTTTTTTTTATTTATTTCTTTATTGTTATTTTTTAGATTTGGCGGCATTATATCACACTTTTAGTTTAAAAAGTTATACTGTTGTTCGTTTTTGCAAACGAAAAGAAGGAAAATATATTTTGATGATAATAATATGAAAAATACCCCGGCTCTAATCTATTAAAAAGAATAATCATATAAATATTTTTAAAAAAACTTTTTGAAATCTTGTTTAATTTACTGCAAAATTGGAGACCAGAAATTTTGTCAACAACCACTTGAATACTTTGAATGTAAGAGTCTCGATCTACGATCTATGTTTCTTAACTCATATAAGAATCCAGTTATGTTGGCCATCAAGATGTAGACTATCGGGGCAAGTTTTGTTGTAAGTATTTATTACATATTGTGGGAATTTCGAAAGTCGAAAAACATAACCTTTTTTTTAAAATTGCATTCAATAAAGTAGTCTGCCGTAACCAGATTAATGCACTAAAATGTTCAAACCTATTTGATCAGGATGCTTTCACTCATATGTAAAAGTTTTCGAAATTGAAAATAGAATTTATTTGATTAAGGGACTCGACACCCAAAAATGTATTTCTTAAAGTAAATATTGAAAATTTTTACTATGAATTGATGTCTCTAAACGTAATTAAAAGAGTATTAGCAAGAAAAAAATTTGCAGGCAGTTCAGATACTGAATGCCGAACACAGTTTGAAAATGCAAACTTGTCCTCCGGATATTTATTCTTACATAATGCTGTGTAAAGATTCATTTGCATTTGTGTAGAACGTCAAATGCAACGTTCCAACAATTCATCACTTGCCAGTCTTTGATATACTGGAAAGACATATACCAAGATTTTTCCATCGACAGGAGTTTTTACAAACTTATTATGAGGCCGTGGCTTTTCATTTGAGCTATATCTTGTTGGTAAAAACATCATGAGTATCGACCTGTTGAACGTTTTGAATGTTCGGTTTTTGATCAGTGGAAACACCATGATGGCATATATTGCTTTTATCATTTCTCTCTAGCATCTACTCTATATATCAGTATAGCATTTTAGTAATATTTTGTGAGTTTTTAAATGTTTCATTTTCAAGTTGTCACCATGGTAACACCTCTTGATTTAAATTTGGCTACAATTTATAAGTAAACCAATTTTAATTATAAGCCTCTTTAATTTTTGATTGTACGTCAGTTTATAAGCTTGCTGTTTTGATTTTGCATCCTTTGTCCAATGCATTAATTCATGGTCGAAATGTCGATGAAGAGAATGCTTTCATGTTCATAATCATGAGGAAGATTTCAATAGCATTGTATCCTTTGCAAATGTTCTGAGAAGCTTGGTCATTCTTAAGTTGACATCATAATTTAAGTGTATATCTTTTTCAGAAGTGGATGCTATTGCTTTAAATTTGCTGCAAGCATTACAAACAATGTTTATGTCATAGTCAAACCCAAGTTTGGCACCCATGTCAAAGTGTAAAGTATCCTCATCACACAATGGACACCAGATATGCATCAAGAGTTTACTTAAATTTTCAAAATTCACAAACACACATGAACTTGAGCGCTTTTTTTTTTTTTTTTTTTTCAATTTGATTTTCCAGTGTGGAAATGTGATTATCAAATCAATTATTTGGGGTATAGATTAACGACAGAATTGCAAAGTCCATTAGTTGCATTATTCCAACGCTTGCCATTCATTTTAAAGCGCGGATGGATTTTCTTTAATACGAGGCATTTTGCTTAATTTAAATGTAATCTTAATTAAATGAATAAACAGTAATTATTATCAAAAGATATAATTATAGGCTCTCTTTCAACACAAGAATTCTTTTTAAATAAGATGACACATAAAAAAGTAAATTGAACAATAAATAAACACTACGTAAAAGTCACAGTTAAAATTATTCATGGCACTCTTCTTCTTCTGCTGAATGTTTCGTAATATTGTTTATGTGCCTTTACAAGCAGTTTTTTTAAGCTACTCAATGTCATATGAGTGAGAAAACTGTTAGTTTCGAGTTTCGATTTCGGTTTTTGGAGTAACCTTGATGTAACGCCAAAAATGTGCACTTCAGAATTGTAAGAGACAAAAAATATTTTGGCAGAAGCATCTTTAGGATTCTAATGTTTAATTTTATTAAAGTTTAATTGATATTTTGACCGAGTTTTGGGTGTCAAGTCCCCATTAATGCTTTTTTTCATTTAGTTACTATTGAGAGATTGAATCCAATGTAATCCAATGCAATTTCCCACATTAAATTATTCATTTACATATTTTATAGTATTTTCTCTTTTATTAATGTAAAAATAAATATTTGATAAATAATTCCTTGGCCTACCATTAAAATGAGTATGCAGCCTGCGGTTTTATAAAGCCTGAGCAACCTTCCAATAATTTCCTTTTCAAGTTCAAACATTTGCGTTATTTCTTCATAATAACTGAACCGAATGCCGGATACTGTCAATACTATGAATTTTAATTAAATAGAAAAAGAAAACGCATATCCACCCATTACATCAAATGCATCAATTCACATTAACAACCCAATAAAAGTGTTTACAAATGATATTTTACTCCTTTCGAATTATTTTCTTCTAAAATTCTGTAGGACCTTTACCAACTTTCACAGTATTTGGATCATTTTGTGTGTCCATTTTAATGTCTCACATTTTCATGAAAGATATTTTTCAGTTGGCAGTAAGTGCCAAATTTTTACAAACGCTTATCAAAAATTCAGAATTTCAATATTGCAATATTTCTTAGGATAATTTTGAATGAATCTGGAGAAAAATCAACTCGTAAATGTTTACAAACTTGGTAAAATGTATAAAAAAAAAGTGTCTATTCAGCAAAGAATGCTGAGTTTTAAAGGAAAAGATAATGACATTGGATAGAAATTTTAAAGTTTTTAGTAAGTGTTTTCAATTTCAGTTATAAAGAAGTACTTTAATTTGGTTATTATGCATACAGATGCTTGCATATGAGTAAACCAGCTAATTTATAATAGCTTAAAAGCCTTCTCAAAATGAATGGTGATTGGTTTGGTTTTGGTTTGTCGCTCTAGGTTATTTTTTGCACACTTTAGTTTACAGGACTACCACAGTTTAACGTGGATTCCCAACCACTAACAAAATTCGAATCTGTGGTGGTGCAAGGTCCAGAGCAAAAAGCCAATTGGCCATCAGGCCACAAAGAAATGGTGAACTGGCAAATGAATGGTTAACTACTTCGGTAAGGTAATAACAATGTAAAAATTTGTAATGTTGACTTAATCAATGAAAAAGTTTATAAGATACAAAATCATTGTTTATAAGATACAAAATCTTCAAATTCAGAAACAAATAATCAAAAATGGTTTCTCGTAAATAAAGAGGAACTTGGCCTTTATTTAAACTAAAACAAAGTTTTTGGATTTATTCAAATGTATAAAATTGCCTATTTATTTTTTGTTTTTTTGCATTGTCATTTAGGGAAAATATTTTATTTTTATCTCTTCTGACTTTTTAAAAATTAATTTTTATAAGTCTAAAAATTCTTTCACACTATGTTTTTTAACAGAATTTAAAATTTTATTAGAATTATATAAACATTATCCATCCAATATAATTTATAATCAACTGTAAATAATTAAATGTGATATTTCCATTGCTTTTTCCAAATATATTTTAGTACAGTATCATTTTCGCAAGGATATGATATTTTTTATTGCAAATAAAAATCGCTACTGCAACTGAGAAATGAAGGCAACGTCCTTTGTTTGATTCGAAATACAGCTATTTTGTTGCAATTTTTCTCAAAATTTGCCAGAAGCATCAAAGAGCACTGAAATTCATCAGCATATAAATCGTGTCAATACCTATTCAAGTCTCTTTGCCATTCAAATCAAACATCCATTCATTAGAAGTGACATTTCTTTTATTCTAGATATACAACATATTGCAAGTCTCTCTTCTAATGATCTTCTGTCGTGTGTCTGTTTTCGAGATGTCTGTGTTCCCTTGAGATGTGGTAATCATTGATGCAAACTTCTTAAATTATCGATTGCAAAGCAACGCTTCTTCTCCGATTTTGTGTTAGAATTTTTGTAATTATGTGATTTTCAAATATGTGACATTTGATTGCACAAGTATTTTATGCGGTGTAGTTGTAGTTGTTTTTTTAAACAGAAACTTTTAAAATGACATCAAATAAGATAACTCATTACTTAAAAGGTTACGTGACTGAACATTCATAAAGTAAAAGATTCTATTGTGAAATTTTTTCCCTTGTAACTATTAAGAAACTTCTACATAAGGCACTTCTGTGTTGAAGTATTTTCTCCTTAATTTAATATACTACAATCACACAAGCACTTTCCAAAACTAAATTGTTTGTAGTTAATACAAATTAATTTCATGTATATGCAAAATATAAAAATTAATATAGTTAAAATGTTTCCTTTTTCCAAACATGACATATTTTCCATATATATAGAAAACAACTCAACCTGTGGCTATACAGGTTGTTTTTCATATATGGAAAATATGTCATACAGGCGCTAAGTTATTTTCAGAGGCAACTACAAAAGTAAAATATTTTGTTTTTGTTCATTAAAATATTATTATGATGATAGTAGATAAATTTGATAATCTAATTAATTATTAAAAACAAATTCTTCATACAGTTTGTTCAAGTATTTACTTAAATATACTAAAAATTCCAAAACTAAATGGTTTGTACAATGCAGAATATTTAATATGTCCAAAATAAATGGTTTATATATATATATATATTTATATATATATATATATATATATATATATATATTATATATATATATGAAAATATAAAATTACTATATTTAAATAATTACATTTAAATAACATTTTTTTAATAATTTTATTATAATATAATAATATTAATATATTTAAATAATTTTCTATTTGTAGTTACTTTATCTGTAATGTAGAATAGAAAGTAAAAAAAACGCTGCTTAATTAAAACTTTAATTAAACTTCTTAATTTTTGTATCAAGGTAAAGTATTGTTTAATATAGTAATTAATTAATTTTATATGCAAATAGTACATAATTTTTTATTTATAGTCATTTTATCCCAGAAAAGAAATTTTATATTTATCTGCTTCATTTTTTAAAGTTTGACTTAGTTTCCATATATAAGTAAAATAACCTGTATAGCCTACAGGCGCTATGCCATTTTCAGAAGCAATTACTAAGTGAAATTTTATTTCGAATCATATTGTTCATTAAATGTTATTATGATGTTAGTAGATAAATATGATAATAGGACGAGAACAAATAAGAAGAAAAATATGTTGAAATAGAAAAACAAAATGAGAAACGACATACCCTGATATGAATTCCACTAAATCAACAAATAATTTCTTTCTGTGTATTTTTTATGATTTGTTTTTTTTTTGCAAAAGATGATACATTTCGAAAGAGAAGACAGTTATTTTGTAACATTTGATCTCATTATTGCGTTTTTCCTTGTTTTTAATTTAAAAGTGCTCAGAAAGTTATGGTTTTCAAATATAAAAATTATATTTGAAACAAATGCAAAATAAAATTCCTTTTTTTTTTTAATAATTGTTAAAAGATATTTCTGTTTAAAATTTTCTCTAAGATAGATTACCTTAACAGATAAATTTTGTAAATTTTAATTGTTAATTAATTATAATTAATACAAATTAATTGTGTAATTAATTTTTATTTATTAAATTTAATTTATTTAATTATTAATTTCAATTATTATTATTAAATTAGTTAAATATTATTAACTATTTTATTAATTTAATATTAATTAATTTATCAATTTATTGATTATTATTAATTATTAATTTATTATTTAATTATTATTAATTTATTTATTTATTTATTCATTATTTAATTATTATTAATTAATTTATTTATTTATTCATTATTTAATTATTATTAATTTATTATTATTAAATTCATTATTAAATAAATGTAATTTTTATGTGTAAAATTCATTTATTTCATATTAAAATTAAAGTCAGAATTTTTTTTTCTATTTTTGTTGAAAAACAAAAATATTTTAAACCAGTTCCTTTTTCAATACGAATAAATATAGGTACTTTGTTGTCAGAATTTGAGATATTTTTACAAAGCATTTGCAATTTTTATGGAAACGGATATATAAGGGGGCATGCAGGAAAATTAAATAAACATAGTAATAGTAAACATACAGGAAAACTAATTGAGACAAAACAAAGAGAGGTTTTTTTAGCACTGATAAATGCTTCTTAAAATTTAAAATACATATTTTGAAAAAATGTTTTCTATTTTCTTTATTTTGAAAAAAAAAATTCTTTAATACTAGCCACATGCATATTAAATATTGATATTTGAGGATTTAATTATTTTTAAATAGCAGAGATTATTTGTTTATTGGAATTTATTTTAATTATAAAATGGAAAAATAAATTCAAAGTAATATTATTTAATTCAAGAATATTTTTTCGACTATGATGTTCTCAGGTTATCGGAAACTTTCAAAACTATAATAACAACTAACAAAATGGCATTGCAGTCTTTCTATATAATATTATCATGCTTGGTTTTCCTGTATGTTTTCTTAGTTTTCCTGTATGTTTACTTAGTATATACTATGTTTACTTAGTTTTCCTGTTTATTTACTTTATATATGTTATGTGTATTTATTTTCCTGTTTATTTACTTTATATATGTTATGTGTATTTAGTTTGTGTATGCTTACTTAGTATATACTATTTTATTTAGTTTTTCTAAATTACTTATTATATACTATGTTTACTTAGTTTTCCTATATGATTACTTAGTATTTGCTTTGCTTACTAGCTTTCCTGTCTGTTTACTTACTGCTTGCAATGTTTACTTAATTTTCCTGTATGTGTATTTATATATTATTAAGGTTTATTATATTATTATTATATTTAAAGGTTTTCAAGTTACTTTTGTAAATCAATCTCTACAAACAGTTCTTTCAAAAAATGAAGTTTCACAAGTTCATTTTATTTCAATCCTTTAACTAAGTAATATGTTTTTCGAAACGTCAAAACAAGTATTTAAAATTGAAATATATCTTGACAATCAACAATTCCAAATGCTATAATCATTAATAAAAACAATTATTGAATCATCTCGATTTCTTTTTCAGGTCTTATTCAATAGGAATTTCAGAAATGATAAAAAAAAGTAATAGTAATACGAAATATCAATTGATTTTCTTTTCCCTTGACGTTTCTCTCCATGTTATTATTGCTTTAATATAAAAGATCTATCAAACACGCTTGAATTGCGAAACACCCTTTTTAGATACTACACTTGCATTAGAAAAATTTTTTGTTAGCACAATTCTAACAGGATCAGGAAGCTGTCACATTATTTATCCTAAATTTGATGTGATCAATGTTAATTGTTACATCTCTAACTTGTCATCGGCACACTCCAAGCGGTCATTCATTTTTATTGATGTACAAAAAAATCCTCAGAAATCTATTACGTATGATAAAAAGAAAATTCGTTACACAAATAGATCGCAGCCAAATTTTAGCATGTCTAATTAGCCGATGTCCTTCAAGAGCTAATGATCAGTCATCTTCATACTGCTTTTTAAAGTATTAACATAAGAATAGACATGTCTTGTCAAATAACTATGAAATAGACATAGCAGGGAAAAAGGCCGTACTAATTCGTGGACTGTAAAAATACCAACAAGACGAAGCTCTTAGAAACGCATACTTTAGAAAAGGGGAACATGATGTTTTTCACCTTCAACTACGACCTTTAAGGATGGAACATCACCAGATACTTCTTGAATCGGGTCCAGTCAAGGTCATTTCATTTATTATTTCGTCCATTGTATGGATTTAAAGTTAATACTTTCTAAAGACAGATGTTAAATCCTAAATCTGGGATCATGATTATAAGATTAAAGGAAATATGTGTTTTATGAATAATGAAATAAATCCATAAAAATACCACCAAAAAAAATGCTGTCGATTTCAGTGAAAATTTTGATGATGTAGAATTTTCTCATTATCGGCCAATGAAATGTATACAAACATAAAAAATATTATTCTATTAAGTGTTTATAAATATCTATAAACAATATAAATTATTTTAAGTGCATAATTGTTTTTGATTTGCTAAAATGAATTTTAGTATAAAATTGTTTTTAATCTAATGGTCGATACATAATAATGAATAGAACGAAATTATCTGAAAAATAACTTTTATATAATTAAAAATTATAATAAAAAGCAATAAAATGTAATAGAATTATGATAAGAAACCTTTGGGTTAAATTTTAATGAAAATAACTTATTGATTCATTTAAAGAATTTTACTAGTTAAATAAATTTATTTGTTGAATCATTTTGCACATCGCTATATTAAGCAGTTGAGGTTCTAAGTAGTTTTTCTGTAAAAAATGTCCGATCTTTTTTTTTAAATCTATTTATATTTTTAAATTTAACATGTAAAACACTTTACAAAATTACAATTTGAGTAAGATAATCTATTGTTATTACAAATAAATAAAAAATGATAAAAATTTTACTAAATGTAATGAAATTGTTTGCATTACAGTGTTCTTCACCTTTAAAATGAAGAAGAAAAATATTATAATTTTAAAATAAATATATAATGTTATCAATATTAAAGTTACAACTAAGTTTTTATTGCATATTACAATTAGTTTTCATTGCATATTTATTAGGTATTATTAAGTTTTTTAATTGCAATACTACTGTGCCCAAAAAGTAAAACAAATTTTCAATTTAAATTTGATGCGCACATGGAATTTCAATATTTTTGTTTTGTAGGTTGTTGGCACTGTCCTTGACATCTGTGTGAAATTTCACGTCAAAATATTCATTAGTGTTTCAGTTACGCTTGGCTTTGTGAGACGCTAAAAGTGATTTCGGCGAGTTTTGAAATGTCTGAATTAAATGAGCAAAGAACTTGCATTAACGTTTGTTTGTGGAATGAATATTCGTGTGCGGAAACGCATAGAATGCTGCAGAAGGCATACGGTGAGCAAACTATATCAGAAAGAAAGGTTTACAAGTGATATACTATGTAAAACTGTGGTTTAATTTTTTTGCTATCCATAATAATAAGTGAAATTGCTGTGATCTATCTCTATAATTTTTAATTTTTGAACTAAAAAGTATTACATTTTAATTTTTTGCTCATTTTGTTTAGTGTTTTATAAATATTAATTCAGAATAACATAATATTAGGTTTGAAATATATCAAGTTTAGCATGACTATGTGTGTATTGAAATGCTACGATAATTAGTGAACAAATATGTAATTTTTCCTTGCAAAATAGTTTATCATTTAAAAGTCATTGTTCGTCAATTAAATGGATGTATATGCCTTTCAGAAAAAAAAAAAAATTTCAGAATATAATGTAATATCAGTTTTTTATTTTTTAAGTATATTATTTTGAATTGCTCTTTCTTGTCTGTGCAGTTTGAATACTAATAAAATAGAATATTTCTTAAATGTTAATAAATATGTTAAATATTTTATGCAAACATAGGATTAAACTATTTATTTACAGAAAGAAAAGTTCGTCTAAAACACAAATTGAAAAAATAATAATAATTGAAACATCATATTTTATTATTATATGATTATTTACAAACAAAGTAATTAATTATTCTTTATAAAAAATACCGGGATTTGATTTTACCTAAACAGAAATAATCATATTTGCTTTCCTTGATCTAAATTCGTAACTCTCATTTACTCGTTAAAAAAGAATAATATGATTTTCCTTGTTCATTAGGACACTTTACAATTTGCATTTTTTTTTCCGCGTAATTTAAAAAGCCAAATAACTTTTTCGCCTCTTAAATTATAATAAAAATTTGCTGTAACTGTTTTTACTGGATAATAAGTTATTGTATTATAAATAAGTATTGTTTTTGAAATGCTTTGTTCATAAATATTGTTTTTGAAAAAAAAAAAAGTATGGAGAGCATATATTTTTAAACGGCAAATTTTACACTGTAATAAAATAATTCTATAACTTTAATTAGAAGACACAAAACTAAAATTTCGTCAAAGAACATTGTAGAACCCATTTAGAAATGGTCTTTTTTTTAAACAATGTAATATAATAGTTTTGTAGTACTAAATATAAATTAAGGATGCAATTTTTTATTTTATTTAAAAACAGATGTATTTTAAATAGATTTAATGCTTATTTTTATTATTAATCCTAAATGCTCTTCATTTAAAGTTATAACAAAAGAAAAAACGTTTATAGGCAACTACTTTTTTTTTCAATAAATCACTACTAACTACTTTAAATAAGCTACTAATTTTTTTTATAATTCACTACTAACTAACTATTTTATGTAAGCTACAAATTTTTCTATAAATCACTACTAACTACTTTAAGTAACTCACTAATGTTTCTAAAAATCACTACTAACTATTTTAAGTCAGCTACTAATTTTTCTGTAAAACACTACTAACTATTTTAAATAAGCTACTAATTTTACAGTTTTATTAAAATAAAGTTAATTTTAAATTTATCTTTGATATATGTTTATATGAAGAAATGTTAATACAGAAAATTACTTTCTTAAATTTTTATATATAAAATAAAAAAAAAAATTTTCAATTTATTAATGATTAAATTTTTTAAAATTTTTTAATCACTATAATTAAAATAATGTAAAAAAAAAATAATTAGGATTATATCAATAACATCAATAACATAATTCATTATTTTAATTGAAATTAAAATAAGAAAATAGCGAACCATAAAAATATTCATATTTTTTGGCAATAGAAAGTTCATATCTTGAATAAAGTAAATAATTTCACAAAGTTGATCATTTCTGTAATTCAACATCTATATAATATAAAAAACAGTAATTTTGCGATTTAAAATTACATTTGTTAATAAACAAGCTATCTTAATTTGTAAATAAATCTAAATAAACAAATAGCTTTTATTGCTAAGACAAATTAACTCTTAAATTTAAATTAACAGCATCTAGAATTTTATTTTAAAAATGAATGACAAATTATGTTTAAAATACACAATTTCTTTTCCGTCCTTATTCTTAAAAGGTTTCACTTTTTACTTCAAATGTTCAAATGTCAAGAATACATAAATTGAAAAAATAAAAATCAATGCAGAAATGAATGCTTGCTTAAAGTAAAATTTATTAAATTGCAATGAAGACTGAAATTAAATTTTTGGGTTGTATAAGAATAATAAGAAATAAATTTTCCCACTATAAAATCTTTTAATATAATAGTGAAACCGTGCTTCCTCCTACACACTGGCAAGAGCTTCCTCACTGTGGATGATCAGGTGAAATGATCAGTCTGCCTCGAGACTCTCATCCAGAGGCAGTACAGCGCAACCTGCCCATCCCTCTGTAAAACGTTTATGAGATATATTTAGTACATTCTTGAGCATTAATTGGCCTCGAGACTCTCACCCGGTGAGAAAGTATATTTCCCACACCCTAGCCGATGTTCCGATTTTCAACTTAGAAATGGAGTCCTTTCACGAATCAAAATTATCTGCCTTTAATTATGTTAATTATTATATGCCTCTAATTGTATATGTGCGGTGTTTGTGCATGCGTAAATAAAGCTGTGTATTTTTCAGCATGTGCTTTAAATATTCAACCCAACACCACCCATTTTAAAATATGATTGCCCACCTTGCACACTGCAATAGAAATTAATTATTTTTCGAAGTTTAAAGTATTTTGAAAGCATTTAATATCTTTTTACATGATCTCAAATACATACTTTCAACAAAACTTGCCTTATTGATATTGAAGAGTATATTTTGTGATTTGCAAATGTATTGCGAAAAACTAATTTTCTAGAATAAATTTTGTACATAATAATTTTTTTTCTTTTCCCTTATTATTCTAGAAGAAAAAAAACTGCATATAAGTCCGTTATTCACGAAATAAAGACATTTCAAACTTAATTTGTTATGAAAAAAAAAATAGTTTATTTATTTTAACAAAACTGTCACTTTAACAAGACGAAAACTAATAATTAAAAATATTTTGTGTCTCATTGTCAAGTTAAAACACCATTAACAATTTATGCAAATGCAAACGACCTTGTCTGTCCTTTGAAGATTTAATATCGGTTTTTTTTTTGAAATGGAAATCTACCAGGAAAAATCGTTTAAAAGTGCATTAATTGAAATCAATTTAATTAATGCTTATATTTTTCGGAATTACCCCTAGACAGCTAAAACATGAAAATTAGTGTAAGAATAATTATATTTGATGGTTGTATGTAATTAATTTTTTACAAATCAATAGAAAGTTGATTTATACATCATAATTATTTAAAAATGTAGCTAGTAGGAGAGTTTATTGAAGAAAAATTCACCTTGAATTATTTACAAAGTATACTTCTATTAGTATTAAATAAAAATCAAATAAAATTACTAATTCCCAAAAAGTTTTACTATTAGCAAGTACATTAATTTCGATTTTTTTTTTTTAACTGCGGCGAAATTGTTAGTAATAAAAATTTAAAGCAGGGGGTGGCCAACCCAAATGATCTTGCGGCCCACTTTGGAAACGCATCATTATTCCGCGGGCCTCAGGTAAAATTATATATCCCCATATTAGATTTAGGCACGCTATAGACATTTTTGGAGGAAAAATGGAAATATATTGAGTTGTTATTATTGTGTTTACTATTATTCTTACATGTAAAAAATATAATATAATTATAAAGATACCAAACGCACATTATAAAGAAATATATAACATTAAAATGAAATATAAGAAATAAACAAATATAAATGAAATAAAAAAATGAAATCATTAAAAAATATTAATTTTACTAGTACAATATTAGTTTGCGTAAGAATATTATTTTAAAATCAAATTTAATTTTTTCTCATAATTTCGACAGTTAATTTTTGAATATACGGATGCACAGATAATGCATTTTTTTGATACATTGGCTTTGACTACTTTGGCCATTATAAAATAAATATATTTTGTAAAAGTGTGATAAATCTCACGGGCCGGAAAAATATTCAAGGCGAGCTACGGGTTGGCCATTCCTGATTTAAAGCATTATCAGCATTTTTTAATAATAATGAAGATAAATTACTCAACAGTCAGAAAGATAATTGTAATATTTTGTATATAGAATCCTGGGACTTATATTTTTTAAAAGTTGTTAATCTGAAGAATAATAGTTAAAATTTCTGAATTTCAAAGGAATAGAAGTATAAGTTGATAGAAAACAGAATTGAAAAGTTGAAGTATAAGAATAGAGTTGAAAATGACTCAATGCTGATTATTGAGATACAGAAAACTTGCAAAATTCATGAAAATGTATGTTAAGGAATGGTCGAGAGGTGCTGTAAAGAATTTGATGACTACAAACAACCCAAAGATAAAAAATTAAACGCATAAAAATTGAATAAAACTTAACTTTAATAACATTTCGTTAAAAAAGCAAGAAAACTAGCATTTCTAATTACTAAAGAATTTCCTTCTGAAAATTTATAATTAATTTGTTAATTTAGAAAAGATAAAATATATTTTATTTTGTTCTATCGATGCATATTTACAAATAAAAACTAAGATGTTATTATTATGTTAACATAACTAATTCAAATTTGTATTTTCAAAATTATGCTAAAGCTTAGCGTTTTTAGAATTTTCTAATAGATGAAATATTTCTATTTAATTTCTAATGAATATTTTAGTTTAGTTCTAAATAAATAATTTTTCTTATTATAATGTGAAAAAATAAATAAATAAAAATATCTTCCTACTAATGCTATAAAACTGACATTTTTTAGTTGAACTCTGTTAAACATATTCTAAACGATGTTGTAAATGTAAATACTTATTTCCAAACGAAACAAAATAAAAGAATGCTTTTAGAAATCAAAAACCAATTTCAAGGATTTATGAATCAAATAGTCAATCAATACAAACTTAAATGTAAGTAATTCATTATAATTTTTAACATAAATAATTCATGGGAATTTAAAAACAATTCAAAGCTAACACCAATTAGCTAAATAAAGAAACAGAAACGAAATTAGCATTCAATAAATTATCTTCTTTGTATATTTGACGCCCTGATATTTCTAGAAAGATGGATGAGAACTTAATGTAATATAGAAAATGCCCATTGGCTATAAATGCACAGTGTTGCCAATTAACCTTGTAATAAAGTTTCAGAATAGAGAGAAAGCAGTAGTTTGACCTTAAATCACAGTTCTTTCAAACTGAAAACCATGTAGATGCAAATTCTGCTTCAAAATGGAAAACTAATGGGATTATTTTTTATTCATTATGCATATAAAACTTATTATTCATATATATTTATCAATCTCGAATTTATCAAATAGGGTGATTATTTTTTGATAAATTAGCAAATGTGTTGCTAACTTAGGCTGTAGGATTATATGGGTAAAAATAGATTTTGCGATTGCAAACAAATGGAAACAGAAATATTTCAATATATAAATTTATTTATTTTCAAGTACCTTCATAAGACATTCAAATAAAAGAAATGAAATTATTTTAATATCAATGTATATTTAATATAATCTTTGCATCAAATTTTTGTCAATTACAAGATATAATAACATTGATCGATTTCAGATCCAAAATATTTTAATTTTTTTTTTTAATTAAAGAGCTAAATAAATATAAGCCGTCTGAAAAGTAAAGCTGTCACAAAACTGCTAATCTAATAAGATTTTCTATAATACAATCTAATACTTTAAAACCTTCTATCAAAACTTTGGGCTAACGTCTTTTTAAACCTTTTAATGCATTTTATTATGTACTTAAAACAGGCATAGCAAGCATATCAATTTACGAAGAAATAAAATTTGTTTGTTCTCCGAAAAGTTTTTTAAAAAGTATTAGTTTAATTTAATATTACTAAATAACCAAAAGAATTGAATTTATAATTTCATATGAAAAATAAGTAAATGATATCAAATTCATTATGCAATGCTAAAACCACAGTCTTTAGTATAAAAATAAAATAATATTAAGATCAGTTCACAGATATTGATTCCCAAAGTAAGCGATACACCCCCCTCACCCCGGCCGAGAACAGAACAGTGAAATGTGGAGGTGCGATAGTAGGGAGGGGGAAGTTGTAAAAATAAATGGCCAGTGAAAGCATGAACAAGAAAGAGAAGATAGTAAAATTTAGTTGATTCCACTTGAGCTCCTTACCTACACAGAGATTTACCCACAAGCTAAGTTAAATGGAAAACAATTCGGTCTACTCCCCAGTGCACCAGTGGTATCGGGGCCATCGACCTGGCGGTACTTTGGCACTTAATTGTGACAGGCAGGGACAAACTGCAATCACCCGTTTGCTCAGTGGACACCTCAGAACTATGACTTTTTCAGATGGTTTGAAAGCTTCCGACACTTGCACCAAGTGCTCCTCTGAGCAGGCTTCACCTTCTCACATCTTGGCGTGCCTGGGGCTCAGATGTCAGGATCTCCTTGACAGTCCGTTGATGGTCTGGGACTTTCTTCGGGTATTTGGATTCATGGACCTAGTCTAGCCCCGCTGGACTTCAGGGATAGGCGAAGAAGTAGCAAAATTTAGAAAAACCACTTGTCGACGATTCACACTGCTGCCGGCAATTAAAACACATGCCTACAATTGATCCTGGATTATGGTATGTGAATACGAATGTTCTAAATAAATGAATAACGTTACACGTAATTAGCGTTATAACATTAACGTTAATAGTGAATTTTATTTTCATATTACTACCAGTATATAAAATGCAAATCTGTGTGTAATGAGAATGTTATTATTATCGCTAATTTTAAAAAATAACTTCAGATTTAATAATAATTTCAGATTTCAAGTTGCCTTAATTACATCTTTATTTACTGTGTTTCAAGACATAGGTAGATATATAGATACAAAAAAAAAACTCTTTTTTTTTTTTGCTATATGATTCCATTAAAGTTTATTATTATATTCTTGCTTAAAGAAGATCAATTTATGATTATTTTCAGAAAAGGGGGTAGTATAAAAAATTAGTCTGGGAACCACTGGTATACATTGAATATTACATTTTTTTTGTTGTTATTGTTAGAACATCTGATGTTGTCTTCTTGAATATGAACAACCATCGCTATGGAAAGAAGACATTACTTTGTGGGAGAATTTTAATGGATAACTAATTGCCTTGAATGGGAAAAACCTGAAAAACACACACCAAGCAACTTGACTATCGATGCGCGATACACACAAGGACACTATCGTCAACGAGTCTACCTGTTTCTGAAAACAGTAACTGCAATGGGCACTAACCGCGGTTTCAGTCCTGAGAACATTTGCTAGCTAGTCACTAACGTTATCATAGGGTCAAGAGTCAGGTTTATTGTTTAGATTACTATGCATAGTTTGCCTAACTTAAAAATATTTTATGTTTCAGAAGTTGTGAAACAAAACTAATTCTAATTGTAATTAATGATAAGGGAATGCATTCTTGAAACTGTTTTTTTTTTTCCTTTGGTTTCCAAATATTTTTAAAAGGATAATTTCCTTTTTTTAAGTTAATTTATCTGATAAGAATAACAATTGGTAGTCGAGGAATATTTGATCGATGTGATCATTCTTAAAGGAAAAAAATTGAAAATCATTTGTTTATTCAATGTATCTTTTCATAATAAAATTAATTTTACAGGTACCTTTTAGCCTTCAAAGTTAATAAGTATTCACTATAGCAATCACTGATTTTTCCTATGTCATTTAAGTTATTTACGATATATTTACTTCAAAATCAGCTGATTAATAGGTGTTTTTGTTGATTTTAACCCAAATTATAAGCCTAGCCTAGCAATTCTGTTTAATTTATGCAAATTTTAAAACATAAAAACGATTTTGACCCATAATGAAGCAGTTGGTACAAAATCAGTATTGTTATTCTATTCCATTAGTGGTCACAGAAATAGCTGCTTGTTGAAATACAATTGACATTATTATAGTCTTGTTAGGACTAAAATACGTTGCAATGCGGAAGAAACTAGCTGTTTCCTTGAAAGGTATAATTCGGCATTGTGGATGATGCTCTAATGATTAGCCTTTTTTTTCGTATTTTGATCTTTTATCAAATACAAGAAGAATCTGAGGACATTTAGAGAAATTTGCATTGACAGTATATTTTGATCAAGTTGATAAGTCAGGTATTTTCGAACAAAGACGAATAAAACTTATTGCATTTTTAATTAACCGAGTTTGCAATCTCAAATATAGACCCCGGAACATCCAAATAGGCACCATATTGATTTTCTAAACTGAACCGGTAGATTGATTCAAAAGCTGTAAAGCGAAAACGAATAAAAAATGCATGTCTGTCACGGAAATGGCTACTATATTTCCCTAAATCAGTATGATGGAAAGTCCTTACCTCGACGGAGGTGAAAAAAATGAATAACATAAGTATGTTTACTCCAAACTCATAAAATGTGAGTGCGGTATGGCACCCCTCCCTGGTATATCATTAGCACTAATTGATACACCAGGGAGGTCTACACGTTCTATATGAATTCGATATCAACCGTTATATTAACAAAAGACTTCAATTCAAAGTGACCCATATTTGAAAGCAATTATTTTAAACTCTAATAATTTTTCGGATGTTAAAAATAGTTTAATTTTATTATGACGATAATATTGTTATTAATGAATTTAGCGGTCCTGATGGCCGAAAGACTAGTGCTCTGGTGCTCGGTACCACAGATATCGGGTTCGAATCCCGTCGGTGCCATTGATGTTTTCAGTGGTAGAATTCACTTTAAGCTGTAGGGCCCCGTCTCATTTGACCGTAGAGCGTCACAGAGCCCAATCAGACTTCTTCTCACCCACATCATTCCCGAACTATAAAAGGAGAAACTCAGCTCTAGGCACAGTGATGTGGTGCGGTGTAGTAGAGTAGTCTCAAATATAGAGCCTGAGAACATCATAATGGGCACCACATTGATTTTTCTAAACAATGGCAGTTTGATTCAAAAACTGACAAGCGAAAACGAATAAAAAAACATGTTTCTGTCACGTTAATGTCTACCATGTTTCTATAAATCAGTAAGATGGAAAGACCTTACATCGAAGGAGAAGAAAGGAGAAATAGCATGCGAATATTTATCCAAACTGCAGTCACAAAATGTGAGTACAGTGTAGTACCTTCCCTGGTGTAACACTGGCATTAATTGATACACCAGGGAGGTCTATAGTATGAGTTCTATGAATTCGATATCAGCCGTTATATTAACAAAAAGACCTCAGTTCAAGGTGGCTCATATTTGAAAGCTACTTTTCAAACTCTAATAATTTTTTAAGATGTTAAAAATGTTTTAATTTTATTATGACAGTTGGTTTGGTGCGTCGATCTATGGTCGTGCACACGTGGGCTAAAGGGGTTTAGAGTGAATTCCGAACCACTCACAAACATCCAGCGAAACATTCAAACATTCGAATCTGATGTCTGTGGTACCAAAGGCCAGAGCTCTAGCCAATTGACCATCTGGCCACTTGTATTATGACGAAGATATCGTTATTTATGAATGTCGATCCAAAGTCATTCGTCACAAAATTCGACAAGAATCTAGTAGATTCAGCGTTACTCATGGAGGACCATACAGAAACTGCTACACTCCACCAACTTATAACCACCCCAATTTGCAACCACTGCCCTCAGTTATTGCATCTGGAGAGGATTCGCTCTCTTCAACTGAAGGATTTTTCAGGCCTAAGCGTTTTAATACCTATCCCAAACATAAAGGTTATTCGGCTTGCGTTTGCCGATCAGGTTATGAACCAAACGACCTCATTTCGGGGACGCGCGGCAATCCTCATAATTGGCAATCCTCGTTTCGAGGATTGCCAGTCAAAGAGAATAAAAAGAAAGAGGATAAATAAAATGAAAATAGGTATGAAGCAAGTTTGTTATTATATTAAGCTTTATCCTTTTATTTCAGTAAAGAGCATATTACACCACTATATTACGCATTACACTATATAGAAATAAAATAATATATTGTAAGACGCAATCACATTAAATATTTAGTTTCCTGATTAACTATTGAGAAAATGAATGTTTAACAATTTGCTCATTTAGATGCAGAAATTACATATTGATAATGTTTTATGCCCTCATTCAAAGTCTTTTGTATTTCACAATTGACAAATATGCTTTTGAACAGACCATCATTATCTAGTAGATTCAGCAATTACTGTTATTATTTAATTGATCATCATTTATAATTTATTATATTCAGAAATTAGTACGTATGTATTGCATATATGCATGTGCATGTATTTCGTTTCATATCAGCCAAAAGTTTCATATCTCGTGGGAAATTATGTAATAGAGATGATATTTTGAAACTCTGCATCTTCACCATGAGTTTTTAAAAAAAGTCTCATATAAATGGTCTTTTAAAAAAAAATTCAAATTTTGAAGAAAAAAAATGTAAAACAAGAAATTGATCTAGTTTTTGTTTTTAAAAAAAAATATATACATACATTTAAATATTAGAAAACATTTTATTCAATTTTTCCCATTTTACTACAGACCAAAAATATTTATACTTAACAATTCAATATGAAACGATTTTCAAACATAGTATCACTTACGGTTAAAAAAAATGATTACAATACATGACATTTACTTTACTCCAAATGACTACGATAAAAAACAAAACATTTCAAAATACATCCAGCAAATTTCGACATAGATATCAAAATCGGCATTCATAACACTTGTAACCATAATTCTACAATTAATATTTTCTCAAGTGGCTGTAAACCTGGAATCTACATAGACTGTGTGTGTATTTTACTATTTCAAATATGAGAAATTAATTTACCGATGGAAAGAAAAAAATTTTCAAAAATACCTCTTCCAAATTGAACTTCTAGGTATCAAAAATGCCTTAAAATATTTGGAAACTTTAAATATTATATAGATACACAACCAATCAAGAAATCCGCCAATCCTAAATAATCCTAAAACCCCTTCATTTAATGGCCAGAGAAATTGAACAAAATCTTTTAAACAATGACTCTATCCAATCTTCTTGTATAAAATCACTATGAGACTATTTTGGCAATGAGTACGAAGTTAGCCTTTCTAAATCAAACGTTATAGACGGCGAAACAATTTGTCTTTCTTATTCATTTTCATTTTTTCCAGAATAACTTAAATAATTGTCTATTTGTGGATTTGCAAAGTTTGCAAATTTGCAAAGCAATTATTAGCAACACAGCACGAAAAAATTCGAAATTATACCTAAAGTCTCAAAAAAGCACATAAATTTACCAAGAGAAGTAATTATATCTCCAAGTGTTTAAGGTCCATTCAAATACACTCATGTCCATAAATTAAGGATAATGAAGTTCAGACAAAGAAAGAGACAGAAGCAAAAACAAATTTGACTTATTTGTAAAGTCTATTAATTAAACACAAGGTAAAGAGCAAAAAAGATGCTTTTTTGTTTGACATAATTAATAAAAATTCCGATTTTTACTCTCTTGAGCAAATTTTAAAAAAGAACCTATTTACAAAAAACAGTATAACATGGTTAGTATGATGGTTAATATGGAGTATGTCTCCCGGACGATGCAATACAGGCCTTACAACGCCTGGGGATGCTGAGTATCAAATTATCAATCTGATCTTGGGGAATATTACACCACTCATCAAGCAATGCCCCGAAGTTCCGGTTGACAGGTGGGAGGGGGCCAAGCATATCCCACACATGCTCTATTGGATTCAAGTCCGGTGAGTATGCTGGCCAATCCATACGGGTGATATCCTCCAATTGAAGGCATTCGTCTACAATGTTTGCACGATGAGGACGGGAGTTGTCATCCATAAACAGAAATTCAGCACCCATGGCGCCCCGAAACAAACGTACATGTTGTTCCAGAATGACATCCCGATAGATGTGGCCTGTCATCGTTACACTCTGAACCTGCAGGTCAGTTCTGGAACCAAGAATAATTCCTCCCCAAACGAGCCATCCTGCACCACCGTAACGGTGTCGTTCAATGGTGTTCTCTTGGTGGTAACGGGTACCTGGCGCTCTCCATATGAAAGTCCGGCGAGAATCAGACTGCAAACTAAACCTGGACAAACATCCCACAAGACCACTGTTGCGGTGTACAATGCATGCTTTCTACTCCAGGTTAATCGCAGGCGACAGTGAGTTACGGTAAGTGGAACACATCTGACAGGCCTAAGAGCATATAGACCAATGTGCCCTAAGCGTCTGTAAACTGTCTGTCTTGAAACTGTCGTACCGGTAGCTGAAGAGAGTTGACTAGAGAGGTCTGATGCTGTGCGCCGTCTGTTTCTTTTGGCAGTAACTGCTAAATACCGGTCCTCATTCGGCGTTGTAACTCGAGGGTGACCTGTGCTGTAATATCTACTCACATTACCATCATCTTGGAATCGTTGTCAAAGCTTGGAGATGACACTCTGGCCGATTACAAGTTCCTCGGATACTTCCAGCTGGGTACGTCCACATTCCAGTAGTCCGATAATTCTACCACGTAAAAAATCATCCAAATGCTTTCTTTGTGCCATAACTATGCGGTTATTGCACTGAAAAAGGCTTTTTAAAGCGCTTGTGAACAATTTTACTTCTTTGCCACCATTCCTTATATACCCTCTCTTACACTTCTCGTCATTGTGACGTACTATCGACGCCATCTGGTGGTTTCCTGTAATTTGCATATTCTTCTTCAAGATGTGTGTAATAATTCTACAGGTGAAATTTTTATTTTAGAGTTCAATTTCTGTGTGATTCTGAATTATTTTTAATTTATGCATGAGTGTACTATAAACCACGAAAGACTCAACCACTCAGATGATTTTTTGCTCCTGTGGAGAAACTGGAGAACCATTCCACTAATGCAAATGCTTGTCATCTTACAGAATTATACAATAAGTTTGCTTATTTTAATGTATAATTTACATTATAATCTAAATATCTTTCAGGTGACAATATGATACAAATTCTAAAAAGAAATAAAAATGCATTTTTAATTTAAAAATTTGCATTTTTCGCTCCTCTCAAAAAAAAAAGGTGTACTTATTTTGAAAAATACACATAACAATGATAAATTTGATAAATAATTCTAGTATTAATTCTTAATCCTTCTTCTTCTTCATCAGAGCAACAGGCCCATGGCGGTCCAAGGCGTCTGCCCACTGGCGGATTTCGAGATAGGAGATTTTTCTTTTTAAGGGGTTGTGTTGTCAGCCCAATAGTCTCATTAGACCGGGACCTACGATTTAAAGTGGTTTCCGAACCACTACCGGCATCCATGGTAGCACACGGTCTTGAACGCGAGACCAGTGGCACAGAGCCCTAATCCCTCGGCATTAGTTCTTAATCATCTCAACAAAATTTTCATTTTAAAAGTGAATCAAGCTTTTTTTTTTATCCTGCAACATTGCATTTGTTATTTAAAAAAATTGTTCATTTGTTTCATTATTTGATAAAAAATATAACACCACGATAGTTTTACATAAAATTTTTAGCATTTAGAGCTTGCCAATTTTTCTAACAGCATTTAGTTATGGCGTAAGTGTAAAGTTCCACTATTTATAAGTATTCTGATTCATTTTCAATATATTTTAACGATATAAATAAAATTTGAATTTATAATTATTATAATCTGGGCCTGAATGGCCGAGTGGCTAGCGCTCTGGCACTCGGTACCACAGGTTTCGGGTTCGAGTCCCGGCGGTGCCATGGATGTTTGTAGTGAATCGGAATCCACTTTAAAGCGTAGGTCCCGGTCTCATAGGATCATAGAGTGTTGCGGGGGCATTGTTACTCCGCGTCCTTGGCCTATCTTCAAGTTACGCGCGATCCCTGGATAATGCAAAGTGAGTACGTCTGTGCAGCGCTTGCCTTAAGGCATCCAAGACCAAGCTGTCTAAGTGTTTGCCAGCTGCATTAGAAAGAAAAAAAAAAAATTATTATAATAATTTTAAATAATTCAATACTTAGTTTTCATGAACATTAAACAAAAGAAACTAGCATATTTATTAAAACTATCATTTATTTATGTGATATTTAATCAAGTCGAAAGTTTATCAATATGGATGTGTTAATATTTTTCGAAAATTAAAACTGTCTTACTAAGATGTCCAAATTTTTTTATCTGAACCGACTTTTTTACATCGTAAAAATTATGTTCATTAGTAATTTGTTAATTAATGAAAATCGAGAGTTTTTAATAAAATAATTTCATCCTAGCAATATTAATATTTTATAACAATACTTTTATGGCAATATCATTGCCCAAGTTTTAGAGATATGTAAAAAGGTTCTATTAATGAACACCTTCCTCTTGGAATTTTTATTTTCGATGTTCATTGCAGTTTTTATCGATTAAAATAGTGAAGTACATTATTAAAATTTCAGTTTTATCGAAATTAATAAATAATAATTCAACATTTTTGAAATTTTAGTTTTCGTATTATTATATCACTTAACCCGCGGTAATTATATTTATTTTAAAACTATACATGAGATATATTAATATGTTGCATTAAATAAATAATTGTGTTTTTACTTTGATTTCAGCTTTGGGTTTGTTTTGATTATTCTTAAACAAACTACATTTTATTGATATAATTTACAGCTTCCATTACTATTTTATTTGAAAATCGAATTTAAGCTTAAATAATAAACTGAATACAAATGCCAAAATAACGTGATTTGTTTCAAGTTATTATTAAAAAAATTTGTCAAGAATTTAAGAGTAAAACATTAAATAAGTTGGAAACTATCCATATAAAAGTAATAATTATATCTAGAGTTTAAAATTTAAATGAAGCAATATTTTAAAACCATATTATATTTTGCAATAGAATACTATTAAAATACAGTAATGGGTAATTTAATTTCAAACGATAACATTCGTTAAAATTTTAAAATATTATTTCAAAAGTAATATATTCATATTGCTTTTGGAATCGTTACAGTTTAATTTAAAAAGGACGTGTTTTGATTTTGTAAGTCATATTAATAATTAAATTTTAAGGACAGAAGTTTGACGAATACAGTTAAGGAATATGTTTACAATCCTCAACAAGAATCTAAAAACAATTATTTTGTTTTTTTTTTAGAATTAATTTTCTATAAACTTGCAATATGTTATGACAAGGTCCATTCAGTTGAGATAAGTCATGTAATAGTGATAAAAACTATCAATTAAACGTATATATAAGTAAATTTTTAACAATGACGGGATTTGTTTTACAAATAAATCATTTATAAGTGTTTCTTACAACACATCCAGATTTTCTGATAAATGCATGGGATCTAAAGCCGAAATCATCATATTATATGAGCAAGGATAGTTGAGTTAACTAGATACCGAATTAACTAGATTTATACACTATAGATAATATTTAAAAATTTCTAGATTGAAGACTTACAACAAAACTGCATTTGAGAAATTCCGATAAATTGTTTAAAAAAATATATTCTAAAATTGCACCTACTTACTTTAAAAAATTGGTGAATCTCCTCCTACAAGAATTATTAATTTTAGCTTGAGATGGTGCAATTAATTGCTATATAAAAAAAAGAAGAAGAAATGTTTTCTATTGTCTTTAATTGTCAGTATTATTAAAATTTTATTTTTAAGTTTATTGCTATTTACTTCACACTGAAAACATGAACTCAGATATAAGAAATATCGCATCAATGTTTTAAATGAAAGTAAAAAGACAGTACACTTTGCATGAGTATATTGATTTTATTTATATAGTAAAGAAACAGAATTTAAAATACAGAAACAGAAAAGGCACTTATGAAATCATATTTACAAATGAAAATTTTATCGATTTTAAAAACATACTTCAACCCAATATTAGTTATCTCAACATATGGAATTATAGGAGATGTGAATACAAGTAACCACATTTAGTTCTTTTAAAAAATATAAATGGATACTGATGAGAAATTTGTGATTGAAGAATACTTTACGAAAAATAAATGAAAACTAATTGGTTTTAACAATCTAAAATATTTATTCCTTTAAAAAAAATTCTACAACAACCAGATAATATGGATCAAAAACATTCTCATAATTAATCTCAATAAAAGGCATTTGTACTTGAATTAACAAAATAAAAAAATAAATATTTTTGTATTTATTTAATGGCTTAAACTTCCTTTATACGAGGAAAGTAAGTATTGCAATATTAATAATAAAATTTAAAAAACAACAATAATAATATTTTTGATCAGTAAAAATTTGAATAAATCTTTTTTATTATTGTTAAGAAAGAATCCAATCAGAAATAGTAAAAAAAAAAGGCCAACAACTCTTATAGATTTTGATCTTTAAACCTGTACAACTTATCTATGCAATAAACTAAAAAAAGGTCAACACATAATAAAATAATTTTAATAAAATATTTTGATTGAACATTTTGATATGTTTACGATAAATATATCTATGAAAATAATACATATACACTCTGTAAGCTATGTACATAATTCAATTCATAAGAAATAATATATTTCAGGAAAAAAAGGTTACTTATTTTTAATACAGAGCAACATTTTGATATAAAACTTTATTCATTCATTGCACTTCCAGACTTATTAATATGATTTAAAATTTTATTGCAACTATACAAAAAATATGCTGATTAAAGTAAGGATTATATTATTAAGCAGATTGTAAATTATTTTTAAGCATAGGACACAAATCTTTATTTTAACAGGATTTTGAATATGCATTTAAAATATTCACTTAAATGTTTTTTTAATCAAAACCCTTATTTATAAAGAAGATGATGAATATTAAGATTGGATAAAAAATTTTAACATAAAATTTAATGTGTAAAGTGAACATGTAAATTTTCTAGCATTGTGATATAATAGGAAATAAATTTTATGATTATTAATACATAAAAAGAATTATTTTATTCTTATAATTTTATTTATATAGCTAACTAATATTAAATAAAGTTAAAATTAATGATTTTTTTTAATTAATCAAATTTTTTTTTTAAAAATATAATTTTTACAAATAACTTTATTGATCGAAATTAGTTTAAATTGTTGTATTTTAATACTTTTATATGATTATTTTTTTTGAAAGCTAATAAATTAATAATAATATTATTTTACATTATTTATTTTAGTGTTGAATCTTGAACTACTTATGAATAATTAATAAATTTATCACAAATGCATTTGAATTAAGAATTCATACCACCATTTTAAATATTTAAAAAAGAATTAACTTTATTTTCGAGTTGTTAGAAATATTAATATATCTTTATAAATAGATTTCAAATAAAAAATTAAAATCTTTAAACTTTATTGTATATCAACTTTTCAAAAATATATATTTACATGGTCCAACTGGTATACAGATAAAAAAAATAATATCTGTAAATACAGAATTTAAAATAATGTAGCTTTGTTACTTCGTAACAGCTACTAATACACTTCTCATAATACCTCTAAAGAATATATATATATATCATCATAATAAACAAATAATTAATTTTTTACAAAATCTACGAATACAACATGTAGCAAACAAGACATATAAACATATGTATATATTTATGAAAAATACGATTTTTGATCTTCCATATCAAATTTTATTCTGCTTCACTTGAGAATCTCTATGCACTAAGCATAAAATTTTTCTACACAGCACAAAATAAAACTTTTATATAAAGCATTTCAGACGTACACATACAAATTACTTAAGAAATGAATATATTTTAAATATTTTTAAATTGCAATGGGCAACTTGAAGAAATAATAAAAAAAAGTAAAAATGTGAAGTAGTATTATTACTGAAATAATATATATATATATATATTTTACTTTTTGTAAATTCTTTAAAAAACATTTAAAAAATAAACCATGTTATTTAATGCCTTAAAAGACTTCGACAGTTAGTAAAATATCTCAGATATCATCTTCAAATCACATAAAAAAAATTGGAAATACTACAACAGTAATGCACATATTTTGCACACACAGAGTGAATGATAAAGTAAATATGAAACTGTAATACCAACAGCAGCACATACATCAATAAAAATTTACTAAGCAAAAAAACAAAAAACAAAAATTAATATTTTTCCATCAAATAAAAAACGCAGTACAAAAAAAAAACATTTGGAATTACAAATCAGGACGATACTGGAGGGAAAGAAAAACAAAGAGATCATTGTTCACGAAGATAATTCTGGAAATCGAATCCTTCAGTTGTCAATTCTTTATAAATTTGATTCCCATGTATGCACATTTTCTTTTTTCAGTATCTTGACATTGAAAGTCTGAATCCTTTTGATATAGTATATATATATATATTATATGTGTATGGATAGATTATGTACTTAAAAAAAATGAAGTGAGCAACTTCTGCAGTTCCATTGTTGGGATGTGCACGACAAATGTGGACGTGTAAAACAAAATGACTGTACACCAGAAGTCACTCAGTGGCAGCCTGGTCCATGCCTCCAGCCAGTTGCATTGGGGCCAAACTTGTAAACAAGTCTCCTACCAAACACGGGTAAAAGCACTTGGCTTTTATAGTAATATCTAAGAGAAGAAATTGCAAAATTACTATGGTGAAAGCATCTTTTATCTATATACTTATTTTACAGTTATCATATTTAAGCCCAATGTCTTAATGTATAAAGTCTTTAAGCTCTTTTATACAATATGATGTTCATTAATTTATAGGCAAGTTGAAATATTTTTGATTATTTACCTATATTTCTTATATACCTATTTTACAGTTGTCCACTCTCGTACTGTATAAAGTCATTCAGCACATTATGCAGTACGATGTACATTAATTTATGGGCAAGTATAACTATTTTAATTATTTACCTATAATTCTTTTATATACCTATTTTACAGTTACTATATTTAATCCCAATGTCTTATCGTATAAAGTATTTAAGCCCATTATACAGTACGACGCTCATTAATTTATGAGCTAGTATAAATATTTTAATTATTAACCTATATATTTATTTTATATATTAATTCTACAGTTATCATATTTAAGATCAATGTCTTAAAGTATAAAGACTTTGTCCTTTATACAGTATGACGTACATTAATTTATGAGCAAGTATAAATATTTTAATTATTTACCTATATTTCTTTTAGATACATATTTTACAGTTGTCATATTTAAGACCAAGGTCTTACTGTATAAAGCGTCTTTAAGCCCACTATACAGTACGACGTACAGTATAAACATATTAATCATTTGCCTACATTTCTTTTATATACCTATTTTACAGTTGTCATATTTAAGCCCAAGCGCTTTATGCAATACGAAGTTCATTAATTTATTGGTAAGTATAAATATTTTAATTATTTACCTATATTACTTTTATATACCAATTTTACAGTTATCATATTCAAGACCAATGTCGTACTGTATAAAGTCTTTAAGCCTTTATACAGTACGACAACTATTAAAAAGTATAAATGTTACAGTCTTTTAAAGTCTCGCACTGTATAATGCGCTCCTTATACAGTACGATTTTCATTAATTTTAGGGAAGTATAAATATTTTAATTATTTACCTATATTTCATTTATATACCAATTCTGCAGTTGTCACATTTAAGCTCAATTTTCTTACTGTATAAATTTAAACCCATTTTACAGTACGACGTTCATTAATTTATGGGCAAGTGTAAATATTTTAATTATTTACCTATATTTCTTTTAAATGTAAGAGTATTTCAAGTGAAAACATATTTCAGAGTTTTAATACTATTTGTCATAAAAATTATTCCAACGAAATTGGATGGCAATGTTTTTAGTGATTTTAAATAAATTTCAAAATGTAGAAAGGAAATTCCTCAATTCCTTTACGTAAAGTGAAAAAAAGCTTAATATTTTTTTTTTATTATTAAATGGTGAGTTTAGTATAAGTATCTATCAAAACTTTAAATAAAGTACTTTCAGCAATTTCCTTCTTTTTTAAATTTATTTAAGAATTTTTATCAATCAGATAATATATTATTTTTAAAAATTTTCAAATTTGTTCACATGCCATAAAATATAATAAAAATTCTGTAATAATTATTTTTTATAAATATTTATCAATACAAATTCATTTATTTAATATTAAAGAAAGATTTTACAACACATTTTGTATAGTATATCATATTGTACTATATTGTATATAGATTTTTTAAAAGGTACATTTATCTTTTCTCTACGTTAGTACAAAATTTTGTTAAACAAAATAAAATTAATGAAAATTTATTTTTTAAATCTTTTGATAAATAAAAATATGCAATTATTGATATGAAAAACGGAGTTTTTGCTATTGATGAAACTTTTTTTTTTTTTTGTAATTTACTATTTCCTGAAAATAATTTTATTTATCTGAATGCAATTTCATTGGTAATTATTAGAATTTTTTCTTTTTTGTTGTTAATTATTGTTGTTACTTACTTCTAAATTCAAATATTTTTGTACCTCTTTTCAATTTATTTCTATAAATGAAAGTTCACTTAAAAATTCCTTAAATTTAATCAATGGCATTTTTTATTATCCTTAAACTAATTTTTAACAGTACATAAAAAAACCATATTATAAACCACAATCAAGAGTAGATAAACCAAATTTTGAAATTTTTTTGGTATTGAATCAGATTCTTAAAATACCTAATATTTGTGAATATGCACTTTATATGAAACATATTAAAATTCTGGTTAAATATGAAAAAAAATATTAAGAACTTCTACAGCATAAAAAATTAGAAATTAAATTGCATTAAATTAACTTTAATTAATATTGTAGCAATATAAAAATCTGAGCTTCCAACAATTTTTTTAAAATTTTATTTCGTAAGCCGATAGTAATATTTAAAAATGGTTGTGATAAAATCAACATTTTTTTGTATGTGTCTATAAATTAATTGCATTTTATTGCGCACAAAATAACAATGTAATAATTCATCTTATTTCTAAATAAATAGTATCAGTCATGAACTAAGGTAATCTCCTTTGTTCAAACTGGAAGAATCTTGCTTTGTAATCAAGTTCACTGATAAAGAAAAATGAGATAAATTTTTTTAAAACGAAAATATTTCACACATTTTGTTGCAAATTTATCACACCAACAGCTTTATTTCATCGTATATTATAGTTTTAGACTAGAAAAGTTAGGTTACATTAGAAATCTTGCATTTAGAAAGACACGAAATTTAATAATAATAATAAAAAATTGAACCGAAATACAAACGTAAATACTACACTAAAATTTTTTCATAAACATCTTGTGATTGCGAATCATTTTTGAATAAACACAAGAAAAATTTTCACCAATGAACATCTAAACTTTCAACAGAGTCAATTGCTTTTCAATTAGTTTAGAAGTTTAATTTTTATTAGTTGAAAATATGCTTTGAAGATTATGTTATAAAATTTTGGAACAAACGGCTTTTGAAAAAATTAATCGCAAAACATGTTGGCTACATTCGTATAAATAAAATTTATTTCATGATTTGTTTTTAACTTTTTCATTTCATAATTATTTTCACCATTCATTCATAAATTATTTCCATGATCATATACCATTCATTGTGGTCTCGGAAACCTAAAGAATCTTTGATTTGTAAACTAAATGATTCTAATGAATCATTTAAATGAATTTATTCAATTATTAATTCAATTTTAATACAGTTTAAACTCTTTTTGACCCCACCTGTTTTGATACCTCGCTCAAAAAATTTATATTAACTTTCAAACTCTTTTAACATAAACATGGTATGTGACTAGTAAAAGCTAGGTTACGTTTAGAACGTTACTTTACGTTTAGAATGTTACGAAAATAAATAAATAAATAATAATAATAATAATTTTTTATAAGATGGAACTGAAATACAAACGTGAAGATTACATTAAAGATTTTCGATTGAATCAGTTTTGAATAAACACAAGAAATGTTTCACCAATGAACATCTAAATTAATTTCAATTAAGTCAATTGCTTTTCAATTAATTTAAAACAATTTAATTTTTATTGGTTGAAAATATGCCTTGAAGTTTATGTTATAAAATTTTGGAACTAATGCCTTTTGAAGAAAAAAAAAAAACATAATAGCAAAATATCTTGGTTATATTCTATAAATAACATTTATTTCATGATTTTTCAAAAATTTTCATTTAATAATTACTTTCACCATTCAATCATAAATTATTAAGAGCATATACCATTTATCGTGATCACGTAAACCTTAAGAATCTTAGATTCGTAAACCAAATTATTCTAATGAATCATTTAAATTAAATTTATTCAATTATTGATTCAATTTTTAACACAGTCTAAACTCTTTTTTGTCCCCATCTGTTTTGATACTTTATATTAACGTTCAAACTCTTTTAACATAAACATTTAAATTCATAACATATAACATAGTATAATTATTTACATGTTATGCATTGAAACTCGATTGCTAAGTTCTTTAAAATCAATTAAGCGCTGGCCAAAAGACAGACTTGTAAATCATGCGAAAGTAGGTGTAGCTGTATCATTAATTCCAGCATCATTTCTACCATCTGCTAGAAGACCGAGCGTACGTCATGTCGAAATGACGTAATGAAGCCATCGCGTCTGGATTATCTTACAACAGAAAACAAGCAACTGGCTTTATTTATGGAAACCATCTGTCAATCAAAAGAGTGTTGCGAGCGCCACCTACAAAAGCTTCGTCTCATTGTCTGCGAAAACACATTTCCAGGCGAGTGCAAGTATCAAAATCTGATGCACACATGAAAATCGACCAGCCATGTTACTCTTAATTAATCTTTGGTTGTAAAATATTCGTTTTTAAATTGTAAAAAGCAACAGTTTCAATAAATCCCCTCGTACATTCTAGGACATTAAGGAATACTTCATTTATTCAATACATATTTTTGTAGTTTAAGTAAGTTTCTATTAGAATTAAGACATCCAAAAAGAGTAAATGCTTTTTAATCATTTATGATCAACTAATTAAATTTAGGAAAAAGATAAATCAGTTTAGTTTAGAGAAAAATAATTACCATACATTCGAAATTTTATGCTCATTTCAATTTTAAATGTTGCTTAATGTAAAAATAAACAAAATATTATTAACACTGCTTTAATTTAAAAACTTATTTCAAATCAATGTACTTTACCATTAAGTACATTTCAAATAAGTGCAATAATTAGTGGTTAATCGAAATATTTCTTTTCTTGTAAATTCTTTCGTTTTGTAAATTTATAAAATCTTAATGAGTTAATTCATCTTCTTTGTGATTTCGTAGTTCTTGCATATGCATAATATTTATTTTCAGATATTTTTTTCTAATTCAATAACAACTTGTCACAATAAAAAATGTAATAGTTTTTGTCCGTCGTAACTCAAGTCGACGTAATTCGAAAGCTACTTCATCAGCATACAAGAATTCTTAATATTTTTTAATTGTGCATTTAAGATGATATTATTGGCTGAACATATTAATTATTCTTATATTTGTGCTCAGCTTATATAATTATTTTTTGAGTTCTAATTAAAAATATATTAATTATGCTAAATACTTTTTCATAAAGTATATTTTTGAAGAACAGATTAAAAAAATTAAATAACGTTGAGAAAAGAATTTCACAGTGCATCAAATCCAAAACCATGAATTCCAACAAAAAAAAAAAAAAAAATCCACCTGATTCTTCACATCCATTGATGAACATGGACAAATAAAAATTACAATTCTTCAAGATTTTTTTTTAACATTGCATTTCTTTAAAAAATGTCCATTATTAAAAAAAAATTCCATACTTTATTTTGAAAAAAAATCCAAAATTCCAAACATTGAGGTTTTCTTATTTTAAAAAGAGAATAAAGTGAGAATGTTAAGGGGGGTGAAACTTTTTACAGAATAATGTGGCAGAAAACGAAGAATATTAGGTTTAGTATACAGATAACAATACCCTAAAAGTAATAAAAGTGGCATGCAAAATAAAACCAACACCAAAATGTTATTTTTAGTATTATAAATATAAACATGAAATAAATAATATTAGTATGAAAGGATAGAGAAGAAGTACCAATCACCAAAATAAAGCTCTCCAAAATGGTATAGATGCATGAGAAGATTCATGCACGTTTTCTGAGCCACCCACTCGCTTTTGGCCCGAATTTGTAGATCAGTTTTTTGGGCAGACCTTCTGTTTTTGGAACAGGCGACAGAATTCCACTGCTATAATATGTTCTGAGAAAACAGCCAGAAGTATTCATTAGTACACCACATTTTTAAAAGAACCGGTAAGAATATTTGGAAAAAAGTAGAAAACAATACTTACTTTAGCTTCTGTCAGTGAGTGCACGTGAAAACGTAAAATAAAGTGAATGTTATTGGGATTTATTCTTTATTTAACTTATGAAATTCTACTACTAAGAAGTCTACTCTATAAAAAAAATAGATTATAGATCCCATCATTTACAAAGTATTTGTTTTTTTTTAATTGTACTATTAGTTAGTTATTCATATTATTCCAGATTATTTTCATAAAAAGTTTTAATTATTTAAAATTGCATTTGTATGCAAGATAAAATTAAACATAATAACTTATTGTGTGAAAATTAAAATTTATTTTATTATTAAATTTAAAATTGTAATTCTACGAAAATTTATTAATATCGTAAATAATACGATGTAACAAATTTATTTAATTACGTAATTGCTATTTTATTAGAAATATGAATTAGCAATAAAATAATTAAATAAAATATGCTTCTTGAAAAATATTTTATTTAATAAATATAATAAATATGTGTTTACTAAATTAATAAACAAGCATAAGAAAACCATACGAAAATGCGAAATACAAAATTTTGTTTAGTAAAAATGAAATATATCTTTTTTAATATTTTTAACTTTTAAAATATAATTTCTTAATTAATTTTACCAAAAGCCGCTATTTTAATCACAAATGTCCGATAATGGCGTCAAATTGAGCATGAAATAAATATAATTGCATTACTTTTTTCATTTCTCTATTGTATAACTTCAATCACAGCTATTTAATTGATTCTTTTACTTCCAATTTTAAAAATGATTTATTAATGAAAAGTTCTGTTTTTGTGAAATTCAGAAATTGAGCGATGTTTAATCCAACATCACATACATATTAATCTGTTGCTTTTGAAACAATTGTTCTATAGTAGGAGCTATTAAACCTTTAAATGATGGTTTTAGATTTCAAGAACTTATACACACCTCATGGCTCTCTGCTGAGTTTCTCGTAGGTCATCCTTGGATTCTGTTTTCGATCCCCCCACATCTTCGCTACCCGGTCCGACTGCACGAACTTGAATATCCCATCCTCGGGTCTCTCCCAACGAATCAGACTCGGATTCGTCACAGGATCCAGGAGAAGGTCACGGATGAACTCCCACAATTTACCGTTTCCTTTACCTGCAGAAAAGATTCACACATGTGACACACTGATTTAAGAGCCACAAACAATACTCTCTCTTAATCTCACTTCCGATCGCGAACAACAAGTTTTACACAATTAGTTGGTTGCCATAACCCTTTCCCACAAGAACTGTGGTGAATTTTGCGTAAGTCAAGGCTATGTCACTATGTGCATATTAAATAAGACATGTCATAACAAAGTAAATAATCATTATAGTTAAGAGATCTCTTTTAAAAAAAAAATTAACAGCATTATGCTAGTAGACAAGTACTTTTATTTTTAACCTATGCTTCTGCAAAATGTATATATATTCCTCCATCTTGATTAAACTTCATAATAATTCCACTGGTTATATTATTATTTCTAAATTGTTATAAATTCTTTAGACAACTAAATAATTGTTTTTAGTTTTAAAGTTTTCTTAATAAACTTTTAAATTCAGATACTTTTTTTAATTTAAAATTTTAATTTCTCTATATGTTGCAACACATATGTAATTAGAATTGCTAACTGATTTTTTTTTAAATACAGTTTGTTGCTATTTATAGATTTTTTAATTAATATAAGAACTAAAATATTTACATAAATTCACCAACAATTTTCTTTTAAATTGAAAATGTTTGTATATAGATATATAAAAAAATAAGGATTATATTATAATAAATAATTTTAGAAGTTCCGAACTGTATAATAATAAAATTACATCGTGATAAATAGATTAAAATTTATAGTTATTTAAATTTACAATGGCAGAGAAATTTTTCTTTTAAGAGTGATTCAAAAAAATTTTAATAAATTTCGACAACTTTCAAATTTAATAGATTTGTAACGCAATATTTCTATTCATAAATTTATGGCAATATCTTTTTTATTAAAAATAATTATGCTTTGTTAAATATATATTCTATTTTTACAAGCATGAAAATAAAATTTAGAATCTTAAAGATTATCAAAATTTCGACACAATTTTAATAGCTTTTTTTTTTTAAAATTTCAATGCTAAATTTGATTTCTAACTATTAATTATGAAAAGTATTATTTATGAAAAGTAATTTGCAAGTAATAAATTTAAGTGCAAGTGATAGAGAAAATATTCTTGTGTATGTGTATTTTGCCGTAAGATGCGTTCTATTTCAGAAGGATTTGCAGCCTCATCACAACAGATTGGCTTTAATCACACTTCCAAAGTATGCAAACCCGAATTCTTCAAGTCATAATGCAGAATATATAAAATTTAACATACGAAAAATGAAGAGTGACATAGTTAAAATCTTTTTTTGATGAGACGCATTTTTAATAAGCACTTGTTTGCAAAAATAAGCAAATTTTGTTTGCTTTTTTACTTCCAAAATAACTTAACAACAATATTAAATTTTGGGATATATATATATATACTTCAAATAGTAATACTTCAGTAGAAATTGTTGATGATAAATGTTAACTATATAGTTATAAATTTTTTTTTTTTATTTACAAATATAATTTTAACGTAAAAGTCTAGTAATCCCCCCGATATATCACGATATTTTTTGATAAAATAGTATTTAACACAAAATTCACATATTCATATTTTTTTAATCTGCAATATACATAAGGAAAATAAAAATTAAGTTGAAATTTTTTTGATAATTTAAATTGCAATCCATTTTAAAAAAAACAAATAAATAAGTATAAACTTTAAGAGTGCAACTTTTGCTTATTATAATTTTTAAGGAAGTAAAGGTTTAACTTTAATTTTATTGTGTAAAGTAGAATTTGTTGTAAATTGTTGCATTTATTTTAATCTTCCAAAAAAATATTTAAGTAAGTTTAGGTATAGGCAACACATAGAGTCATGCCAAGAGATATTTTTATTTCGATTTATGAACTTTTATATTGGACAGTGCCCTGTTTGACGTATGAATTTTTCTAAACTTCTTACAGTTTACTTTTCCTATTTCTGATAGGTACAGTTTCATTTACTGTTTGAATTCACAAAACAAATTATGGTCTACGATAACATCTATTGCCCATGAGTAATTAAAAATAAGTAACAACTGTCAAGTTATAATTTAAGTAGTAAAGTCTTAAGTTGTAAAGTGTCTTGCTATAATTGAATGTGCTTTGAATCAGCATATGATATAGGAGGGGATTACAACACTTAAATAAATGATGTGCCGACAAGATACCTTGTCGACTTCTGGAAGATCTGGCTTCCGATTTTGGTGGCCTACCTCTTCTTCCTTGCTTCTTGCCATCGACCATATCTGGAAAGACACCAAACGTTCGCAATTAGAGTTGAAATATTTATTATTCAGTAAAATAATTAAAAATGCGCTGTTTTTTATATAGAAACGTGTCTGAAACTGGTTGTGTAATCTGCCGGAGTTAATACTTAAACTTCAAGGAGAGTAGCCCTTAGTTCTAGAAGGTAGATCTTTCGAAGGTCATACGAGAAAACTTTTCGATTCAATCTACAATTTATCGAATGTAAACAATATTTATGAGCTTTTAATTAGCTCATTTAATTTGTAATATTATAACTAATGATTAAGATTCCAACGAATTCTTAATGATAACCAAAATGTAAATATAGATGGATATAATCTTTTTTTTTTTTTTTTTTGCTTTTCTTATAAATTTTTACAGTTTTTAAATTACGGAAATTTTGAGAACTTTTATCTATTTAATTCGTATTATTCAATTAGTTAATTTATTCACAAAATAACTTCTCAAGATACTTTTTAAAAAAAGATTATTAAATATTACCAGGTTATCAGAAGAATTTTTTTCCGAGATATTTTTAGAAATTAGTTTGTCAAATAAAATTAATATGATAATTTTAAAACTAGTCCAGCTAACCTTTTGATATAGAATATAAATATTAAAAATACTTTTTATCTAATAATCACTCATTAATTACATAATGCAGAAAATTAAATATATATTAAAATTTATTTACAACGCTACAAAATTTATTTCAATATAAATATTACATTTAAATAATACGGCAGAATTAATAATACTTTAATATTAAATTAATAATTAAATGGAACATATTAAAACATTAAGGAAATATTAGTAGAAAGAAGATTTGGCATGATATAAAACCATAAATAATAATTTCTTTTTTTCTATCAATAATTTAATTCAAATAGGTTATATTTTTCGATATTAAAAGAAAGAAATTAAGTCTTTGATGAAGATTATTTAATTAGAAAAAGGGTTCAAGATTTATATTATTAATTGAATGAATGTTCATTTTACCTGAACATAATGATGACATTATGAATGCTGGAGTGTTGATTGCGGACTTTTCATTCGCAGTACTCATGCTACTGCTTGTACTTTCTCTATCTTCTCTATCAGAATCTACAATGAAATACAAATAATAACACTTAGAAACATCAAATACTCAAAAAAATCAAAAAATAAAGAGAATTAAAACAGTATTTAAATTAGATGAAACAGAAAATTCCTATTTCAAATTATATACCCACAACTATTGAAACTGGCCTTTTTTAAATTTCATTTTTGTAATTGATTAGTTTTATTTATTGGCCTGGAGTGACCTGGTGACAGAAGTTGGGTTTATGAATTGAAGGATCTCGGTTCGAAACCCAGCAAGCGAAGCTGTGCTGAAAGTTTCAATGTCTATGCAGGATATGGGTTAGACAAATTTGTAGGCCGAAAATTACCTCCGTTCGGTTAGAATGGTACGGACCCTTTCGATATTGCTTCATGGAATATCAGTTCAAATTTCAATGGTGCAATCAAGATACAATGTAATAAACCAGTACTAGTGTAACACTGGGTAATGTTAAATCTGCAGTAATACTGCCGTTCTAATGACGAATTATCTCGGATATGAGTACAGGACATTTGAAATTATTTATACACTTTTCATGTCCGAATCAAGGGGGTTTTCTTTTTAAGCAAATAAAAATAACAACTTTATATTAATTATTAATCATACTACTAAATATGAATTAATTCATAAAGTTAATTTAACGATTCACTAATAATGCTACGCAATCAAAGTTCGAATTCTTACCGTGACTGGATGACGGGCTGCTACCCTGTATGTCTGATCCAACAACACTCAGAAGTTGTGAATACGTATCATTAGACCACGTGTGAAAGGCTGGAAGAGGATTGTCAGACCTTATTGATGAAGATACATCCAAAGATGTCGGGCTCAATTGATCTAAAGAGTAAATTTCATTTATAATAAAGAATTAACTGTATTCGATGAATAAACAACTTTTTAAATCAGATAGCCGATATTAAACAAATAAAAGATTCATTTTAAAGTAACTTCTAAAACCGCACCCTTCCAACTATCGAGAACCCTTTTAAGGATCTTCTCAAAAGATTGATAAAGTCTTATCGTGAATACTTAGAAGATAAATAGTACGTTCAGTCGAGAGATAAATGCGATATTTTCTATGTTGTACTTACAATGGTGATTCGCTATTTCATTCTGTAGGCTCTGATAGATTAGAGGTCCGTATTGATGGTCTAATGTGTAAAAGTCAGATTGAGATAATTCGCAAAGAGTTTGTCCATTCATGCGGTTCATTTCTGTCATGCAGTTCAGTTCAAGAAGGTCAATCCCTGTTTGTCTTGACCAATTGACCAGCCACTCTAGCACATCTGCTTCTGTCCACTGGTTAGGATGCTTGTATTGCCAAGGGCGAGAAGTTTCCCATTGCAAATCTATAAGTAAAAAAAAAAAAATACTTATAACTGTACTGTATAAAAAAAAGCATATTCAAGCAATTTATTGGTGAATTATAAGTTTACTACTCTGCATAAAACCAAAGATTTTTTTAACAGATTCAAGTTATTTTCCTTTTAAAAATACATCTGCAAGCATTAGGCACTTTTTTTGCACAAAATTTAATTTGAAGACTATAATTTGGAAATTATTAATTACTATAAACGTTTAATTTTCTGTAGAACATCATATATTCTTGAAAGGTAATAGTGTTGTTGTTTCTTATGCCACTTGGTAGACATCAACATCTAGACCAAGTCCAAGAATCCATGTGATCTCATGGAAGGAGGGAAAGGAGGGGGAACTTCTGTTGGGACGGAGCATCCGTAGGTAGAAGACTGACTAGGCTCTTTGAAGCTGAAATTTTAAGGGATAGGGTTGTCAGTCCTACAGTCATATTAGACCGAGATCTATGGTTTAAAGTGGATTCTAAACCACTACAAACATCCATGTCACGGCCTCAGCTCGAACCCGAAACCTATCGCATCGAACGCTAGTCACTCGGTCATCAGGCAATAGTTGTGACTTAATTGGTCTGGCATAATTTGCATTATGTTTCGTATTTGTTAATTTTCATTTATTATTTTTCTTTTAACTACAAAAATTTCGAAATTATATTTAAAATTACAATTAATTGTGATCTAGACAAAGAATTTTAATTTTTACAAAGCACTTAAATTCCCTTCATTTGTTATTAATAGATTTCTTAAGAATTTTAATTTTTGAAATTTTTTTTTCCAATATAACAATATTTTAAAATCTGTAACTCAATCTGACTAACTACATCACACAACATGTGCAATTCTAACTTCAAAATGCTACCATTCTCATTATCATAATCCATAAACAAATCTAAATTGTAAATAATCATTGTTTAATTAAAAGATAACCAGAAGAGGAAAATAATAATAATAAAATTATGGAAAAATCCCAAGAACAAAAATAGTTTTAAAATCATATGTTTATTCGAAATTTTTATCTTAACATTTAATATTATTAAAGACACTTTTTCCTTTTAGTTCTAAATTATTGTATATTTTATAAAAATAAAAAAGATATACGATTGTTCTTTTATCCAAGGACTTCCTGGACTTAAAAATGCAAATAATTTGAATTATGTCCTTATACATTGTATTTTATAACAAAACAATTGAAGATGCATCTTCCTTGATTCGAAAAGATCGATTTACGATACTTCGAGTGCTTTAAAGATATTAATTCCGAGTAATTTTTAAATTACAATCGCTCATTTTGTGCATTGATATTCATAGATAATTCACTGAATAATAAATTTAAGCATCGTAATAACTCAATCAGCATCATTTTCTATTTATTATACGGTATCAATTAGTATCTACTACAAATACCATTTGGTGACCTTGAAGAAAAATAGAAAAAGAATTTGAAATTTTAAAAAAAAAAGATTATCATTAATATTTGGAAAAATAAGTCTGTTAAAAAAAAAGAAACTATTTTTTTTATATGTGAAACAAAAATCGTCAATATCTTACAAATTGTAACAACAATTTATTTATTTTCCCAAGATTGTTCTTTATTGGCACAACAGCCCCAGATGTGCCAAGGCCGTTTGTCTATTGGCAGATTTCGAGACAGGAGATATTTTCTTTTTATGGGGTTGGGCTGCCAGCCCTTCGTTCAGCACTCATATTAGACTGGGACCTACGGTTTAATGTACCAACCACTACAATTATCAATGACACCGCTGGGACTTAAACCCGAAACCCATGCAATCGTGCGCCACGCCTCTTTCCCAAGATTGCAAAACCAAAAAATAGTACAATTTATTTTTAATGAAAAATGAACATGTGATTTAAATAACACGATGAAGCTATACTTTTATATATATTTTAAAATTACTATCGTCTTTATTAAATAATAAATCTTATTTAATTCTAATTAAAATTCTGTATAAATACATATAGTATACGATAGATGTAAGTAAAAAAGTATCAAAGAACTATTACAGAGTATTTTAGTAAAAAAATATCATTAGATAATTTAATAAATTTCTCAGTTTATTAAATATAATTTATCAAATATTTTTAGATTATTTAAGAAAATTTAAAACCTAACTTGAATATAAATGAAAATAGTTTTTTTAATAAACTAGCTGTTCATTTTTTTAAATATCTTTTTGTATAAAGTAAATAATAAATTCGAGTGCGTGTCCTTTTTTTTAAAAAAATATATAATGACTTTATTTTGTATATTTTAAAATTAGCGTATTTTTAAAAAATTTAAATTATTAATTATCTTTTTAATGCTCAATAACAATGATGGGTAGTTATCATTTATTATTTTATTTGTGAATAATTATTTGTTACAAACCTTCATTTGTGCCATTTGGGAACATATATTCCATGATAGCGGAGTTAGTGTATTGGTTGGAACTCTGGCTTAACATCGGAGGCTGTAAATCAATGTACTGCATTTCTTTCTTGCAAACATCGTTGTCGTAAAACGGAACATCAGAACCTACAAACTGAAATAAAAAAAAAATAATTAGAAAATGTTGAGTAATAAATTAAATAAAATTTAATAATGTACAATTAAATAATACACCATATAAAAATAATAAATATTTTCTATTGAAGTAAAAGAAAATACTTCATATTTTATCAATAAGAAATAATATTTTCTCAAAATTTTATACTTTTAGCAATTTTGGTCTAATTCTAAGCTTTGATTTATGACATTTTTTTGCATTAATTCGTATTTTATTTAATTAATTATGAAATATTATTTCCAAAGAAAATTTTTAAGGAATCATTATATTTCCTTAGATATATTTAGAAAAACCTTTTTTCATTTTTGAAATGCACTGAAAATTATACATCGTCTTTAACTTTGCAAATTAATAATTGATTTAAAATTAAAATAATTTTTGAATATTTAGAACATTTATAGGCATTTACCTTTTAACTTTTCATATTTATTTAAATATCGATATAATTATATGAATTTATTATTATATAATAATAGTTAAGAGAAGAATTATTTAAAAATTTAAATAAAAGAACGTAAATATAAATGAAATAAGATTAAAAATATCACCAATTTTTTCCTTACATCAAAAAAAGTATGTTAACCATAAATGGAGGTAATTAATATCTAAACAAAATAATTAAGCGCTGTGACACGTAAAAGTTAAGAATGCTATTTATACTCGGAAAAAAACCAGTAAATCTGCAAAAATGAAATAAAACCGATCGCTTTTCAATTCAGTTATTTATAAACCCATTCTACAACATCAGATACCTTATCTACCAAGCATGTCTGTAATTCAAAACATATTTATTTATTTATTAACTGTAGTAAGTAGGCAGTTCTTCCTTATTCCTAAAATAGGCTAATCTCCCCCAGTAATGATTATCTGCCTACTTACCTACACACTAAGATCTGTGACTGGAATGCTCAATTGGCTAACTGGATTTAGAATGAATTGTATATTGCTGGCCAAGAAACTGGAGATTCAGGTTTCTGATAACATTTTTACGATTTAGAAGAGAGAACATTTAATTTGAAAACTTAGCAACTGCAATTTATTTTTAGTAAAAAAAATGTTTTATTTTTACGGAATTCGTGAAGTATGTTCATAATTGCGTGAATTGATTATTTTAGTTTTTGTTCTAAATTTGGAAACGATGCGTAAAAAAAAGATTCTACGAAATTAGGTTGATTAATTTAATAATCTTGTTCGTGAAGTATTATCTAAATAAAACAGATTACATGCCAGCTTAGTTTTCAGAATTAATGAAGGTTTAATTTTAATACGATTGTTTATGTGTAATATATGTGAATAACTTTTAATTTTAAACTTTCCACTGATTTGTTTTCTTTTCTTTTTTTCTTTACTTTTAATTAATTAAAGATTTTTAATTATAATTATGTTAATTGATATAAATTTCTAATTCTATTTTTAAAAATTTATTTTTTAATTATTATTTCAATGTACCCCTATTAAGAATTCAAATGTATAAAATACTGAAATCAATTTTAGTTATACGCCATACTTTTGAACATTAAAATATGTGAAAAACATAAATTAACCAAAAATCGGCAAATGTAATATTAAACTATAAAATATAATATATAATGTATTTTATAATAATTATATATATATCTTATAATTATAATTATATATATATCTTATAATTATAATTGTATCTATATCCAATTTTATAATTACAATTATATATATAACATATTTTATTCTAATGAATAGGAGATATATTGAAATAAATAATTTTCCTAATACCTTAAAAATAAACATATTTTTTGAAAATTTATCAGAACTAAATTTTTTTCTAATATTGGTTTTATTCTCCATTAATACCTCCCAAGGTAGATGATGTTTAAAGTACAAATTTTAAAAACAACCAACTTTAAATATTTTAATTCAAAGAAGTAATAAATTTACGAAATTATATATATTTCGCAAAATAAATATTTTTATAATAGTAAATTTAAATAACAGTATTTTGAAAGATTATCACTGCGCGAATTGGAAAAAAAATTATTTTTTTTTAAGTTAATGTTAAAAGAACGACAACATATTTCTTCTATTTTAATTAATTTTCATAAATGTGAAACTGATTTGATGATTAATTATAAGCCTATAAAACGACGAAAATTTCTTTATTTGTATTATATTCAGAATTATCGATCGAAAAATATTTAAAATTAGTTATATATCACAGAAAACGAAGCAATCTCAAAAGTTCAGTGACTGACTATAGCGGACATCAAAATGAAAAGGGCGGCTCACGATTGAAAAACCATTGTATTCTGTCTTATAGCCATCTCATTTTAAAAATACTCCAGATATGCAAATTACGCGATTCAACGGTTTTTTTTTTTATCAACAACATCAACACTTTCTTAGCAATTCACTAGCAAACGCATTGAAAAAACAAACGAATATTCTTGTTTTCAGCCTTCTCCTACACGACTACAAGATAACTGGGGTAGTATGCAAACAAAAAATACTCGTCCCTCACTCTAGTATAAGATCAACGAACTTTTACAAACCTTCACGCGCTTTCTCCTTCGATTATTTTATTTTATTTATTATTTTATTTTATTTATTTTTTTTACTTGTTTTGTTTCGGGAAGTGAAACGGACTCAAGAGGAAGCAGTGCAACTTCTCAATATTCTTCGCCATCTCCAGCGTTAAATAATGTTCTCCTTTTTTATTTTATTTTATTTTTTTTTTTTTTTCTGTTCTGTTCTTTTATTGTTTGTTTTTGTTGTTGAACAAAAAAGCAAGCTCTAATGAATGGGTCTGTCGTGTGGGTCCGTGCACGTATTGGGCAGGTGAAAGGATCTAAAAATAAAGCATATAAGTAACTGGGTCTTCAGTATTGAGGACTTTTGCTTTTTTTATTTATTTTTAATTGTCCCGTTTTGGTTGGAGCGAGATGATACTGTTTTGATTGTGACTCGGGTTTTGATAAACATGTTTCGCAGTACAAAAAACAATTCGAATTGTGTATCCCAATTTGGTATTAAGTGAAGAGAGTGAATTAAAAATTGTTCATAAAATAAACAAATCTTAAAAGTTTCTTAAAAATATAATTTGCATAAACGAAAAGTTATGGAAATAAATATTAAAATATAGCCTCATTATTTAACTGGGAAAAAAAAATGCCATTAAGACTTTTTGCACTATACCGGCAATTTCTTTAACTATCAAAAAAATTTATTAAAATTTTAAGTTTTTAATTAAATTCATACCGAACATTCAAAATACCAGATAATTAAATCTAGCAAAATCTACAAGCAAAAAACAAATTTGAATTGTATATCCCAATTTGGTATTAAGCGAAGACTATAAATTAATAATCGTTCATAAAATAATTAAAGCTTAAGGTTTCCTTAAAAATTATTTGCACATAACAAATGTTATGAATGAAATATTAAAATATTTTACTTATTAATTGACGAGAAAAAATCGCCATTATGATATCTTTGCAATGTGTCGTCAAATGTTTATTAAAAGTTTTTAAATTTTCATAATGAATTAAGTTTAAGCTTAAGTTAAGTAATACTTTAAGTTTAATGAATTAAGCTGTAAATTTTAATTACTATATAATGTATCTTATTCTAAAGAATTGGAGACATATTGATATAAATAATTTTCCTAACACCTTAAAAATACATATATTTTTTAAAGTTTATCAAAACTGAGATTTTTTCCCATGTTATTGGTTTTTTACCCATTATTAACTACCAACGTTGATAACGTTAAAAGTACAAGTTTTAGAAATATCAAACTTTAAATATTTTAATTTAAAGAAGTAATAAATTTGTCATTATATTTTTTTTACAATATATTTCAGAAAATAAATAGTTTTTAAAACAGTAAATTTAAATAATGGTATTTTGAAAACTTATCATTCCGCGAATTGAATTTTTTTCTTCTGAAAAAAAGTTACAGTTAAAAGAAAGACAACGAAATTCTTCGATTTTAAATTATTTTTATAAACGTGAAATAAGCCTGTAAAACGACTAAGATTTGTTCTATGTACATTATATTGGGAATTATCGATCAAAAAATATTTAAAATTAATTATATATCACAAAAAAAGAAAGTAATCTCAAAAGTTCAGTGGCCGACTACGGACTACATACTACATACCGAACATTCAAAAGACCAGATAATTAAATCTAGCCAAAATCTACAAACAGTTTTGAATCTTGTAGATGAAAATATTTAATTTAATTTGTTTAAAATATAAAAGAAATTTACTTAATCAATAGTTGAATAGTCTATTATTTATTGTACAAATGTTATAATTGAAAATTTTATTAACTTCAACTTTTTAGGATAGAGAATTTTGGAATACAAGTCTTGGATCACAAAATCCATTACTTTCCTTAGTATTTCAATTCCGTATAATTACTAATAAGATTGATAGATTATGTCAAGACAGTTTCGTTGCTTTGTAACAGCAATGCAGCAAGAGTTTTCAATCTCCATTTGGCTTCACGGTTCAAGATTTCTTAACAAAAAATGATTTATTGGATTCGTAAAATTATCTCTCCACAGGTTATGTAACGACTAATACTTAGATTTTTCATCTCCTCTCCGATATTTTAATTCGTTTTTGCCGTCGTTCAGATGACAGTTTATTTTTTATGGGAACAAGTTGTTTAATTTCGACATACATTATTTAGTCTACAAAAATTCTGATCAAAATTTTTAATTTTTTTTTTTACTTTTAGTCTTCAACAATGTTTTAACCTCAATTGACAACTCTATGAATTATTGAAATAAAATGGCTGTCGTAATATTCTTTCCGACTATTTTTTTTTTTTTTTTTTCAAAAATATGAACTTTACAATTTTTTTTTCATATTTATTATTATTACTTTAGTATATATTTTTTATTACTTGCAAGTTACATTTTTTTATTATGTGCAATTAATACGAATTGTTAAACATAAAATTCCTTTAATTTTTATACTATAAATGTTGCATTCGAAGCATTTTTACAACATAATTAATAATTTGAAATCCAAAGAATTCTCATCAAATTAAATCATCAATTATTTTTACAATATATATTTTAATGAAATATTTTGACAATTATTTAACAAATAAAAGCAAGATATTAGTAATGAAAGTTAATTACTTAAACTTTTTACTGTAAAATATCGAAAAAAATTAAATGATATAGCTTATACCTAAAAAAATTAAATAAAATTGTATTATTGTACGTTATGAAGTATTAAAAAAAGTATGTTATAAAGATTGCTTATACAGTAATACCGTATGCTGAACCATAATACACTTCTTCTCAATAATTAAAAATAAAATTACTTTTATATTTAACATTTTAAGTGATGAAAATTTTCATTTATTTAAAAAAAAAATTAAAATAGTTAAGCTATTATTTTCATGCAATCGTTTTAAAAATTAGTAAGTTAATAAATTTACCAGCAAACATTGGAAAACTGAATATTGAATAAACGGACTTTCTGATTTAAAATGATAGATTAAAAGTAGACATTGATTAAGACAATTTTGTAACAATTCTGTTTCACAAATTGAAATAAAAATTAATGCTATTCTTACTCATAGAACATTAATTTTTAAATGCATAATATACACCTAAAATTATACTTTTGCTTAATAGACAAACTTTGCGATTACTAATGTGGACAAATTTGTAAAATTCATTTTAGAAATTTTAATTTTTATAACATAAAAGCAAATATATTTTTAAAAAAAAAGTTGAGCAATTTTAAATAGATAGAAATAACAATATTTAAATTAAAATTAACTACAACAATTTTAGAAGGATAATCAGTAATGAAGGACGTATAAACGCTTGAATAAATAAAAGGTGCTTTATAAATGATATAATATATAATATAATATAATATGATATTAATAATACATCGTTAACAATAAGAATTTTACTGATTTCGATATTATAGATGCATTATGTAATTTAAAATTTTTTTAAAAAATCTTTCTTTTTTCAAATTTTATAACAACAAAATCGTCAATTAATTTAGTAAAAAAATATGTTTACACCAAGAATTAAGTCAAAATAACAAATAAAATTTAATATTTCAAAAAAATATTTTTTTAAATAACTTAACTGTCCGTAATTTTTATAAATTTTTAATTTATTTTTATTTATATTAAGAAAATATATTATTAATAAAATCTTTATAAACTACACTTAATTAATCCTTATAAATTATATTTAAAATTTAACACTTCAAAAAATTTTTTAAATAACTTACTTATCCGTAATTTTTATTAATTTTTTTAATTTATTTTTTATATAATTAATAAATTATATTATTAATAAAATCAATATAAATTATGTATAAATGTAGAAAATTGCATATGCAAAAAAAAAAAAAAAAAATATTATTTTATCTGCTAATAAATAATTCATGCTATAAAATTCTAACTAGAGATCGATTCGAGAGTTAAAAAATACCTTTTTGCTCATTAAATTTCTCACTGTTTCAAGAATTCAACTTCTATTGTTAATAATAAAAATCTGTATCTTACAAATATAGAATGAATAATGATGATTGAATACATATACAGCAACTCGAAAAGAAATCAAAATTTAAAAAAAAAAACGAGGCTTTGTTCCATTTTAAGACCGACGACACGTTTTTGCAAAGTCATGGGAAGAAAAGTGGAAGCTAAATTATCTTACTATACACGGAGGCGACATTTTCATGGACGAATGAAGTTCTAGGTTGATCGTTTTCGTGAAAACCTAATCAGAAATCTATTTTAAAGAAAGGAGAAATTCTTGCTTTAAGGCATCCAGTGAAGAGTTTTGGAGAAATCATTTCTTCGGAACAAAAAAAAATTGCTTATAATAATGATTAATCGAATTTTGAAATTTCGTGAAATTCAATACGAAGCATTTAACATTAGTTTTGAATCAATCTCAGTATATATAACAAAAATTTACAAATACCAATTTAAAGTTAATTATTTTTAGTATTTGTTAATTTTTTAAACTTATTTAATTTATTTTTACCCATGTGAATGTAATTAAAATTCGAAATAGATTATTTTAAATTTCGATTATACTCACATGGGTAAAAATAAATTATTGAAAGTATTGTTATCAATCACATTCCTTAAATAGCAAAATCATCACTTAAAATTAACTATTTTTTATTCATAGTTTAATCAAATAATATTTATTCATGTAAAAATATATATTAGTGTAATCGAATAATATTTTATGTAAAAATATTAATTGAAAAAATAACTATATTTTTCATGAATTTTTTTTAAAAATTTTTTTGGATTTGATTTTAAACTTTATTCATTATTTCAATAAAATACATTTAATTATAATCTTATTACATCATCTTACATAGAGAACTATTTTAAATTATTTTTCGTCCCAAATTTTTATTATCAAATTTGAAAAATTATATATTTTATCTTTATTTAAACAAACAAGTTTCTCTTTATTTTTCATAGCAATCCTAGTTTGCACAAAGTCTAAATAAACTGAAAAAGTAAAAAAAAAAAAAAACCTTTTTAATAAAAAAAAAAAATATGAACCCCAAAATAGATTAATTTTTGTAATTAAATGTGTTCTAGTTAAAAATATACAATGTTGTAATTCATTTAATTTAATATTCTCCTTGAGTATATTGCAAATTACAACGAGAGAGGGTGCAATGACATAGTACCTTTACAGAATGGTTATCCATCAAACCTTAATGCAACATTGTCTCAAGTTCAAAGAGTGGTAAGGGGCCCCCAACGATGTGAGGGGCCCTCTCGGGAAAAAACCTTTACCCTGAACTTCACAGACCAGTTGCTAACTTGTTTTGCGCGACCTTAAAATGGAGAGATATGACGAAACGTGAGTTGAATCCTGGAACACGTGAATCCAGAGGGAATCATGGGTAATTTCTTTGTGAAGCACTATATATCAAATCTTACTAGCTTTTATAAAGAAAAGTTCACGTACAACCACTTTTTTAAGAAAATTTCACACATTTTTTTTCCCCCCTTTTGAAATGTCGCTTTGAGTTGAAATAAAAAAATCGTTTTTCTAAATTTTATAGCTAAAAATAGTGATAAAAATCGTTTCAATATAATAACTTATAAAATAATTAACGAAATGAATATTTTCAGAAATATTATACTTGTACAATGCGCAGGTTCCAAAATACAGTTACGGTTGTGTAGTTGTGATGTGAAAGATTCGATGTGTTTTTTTAAATAAGTCTATATATTAGTTTCACCATAACTGAGTGATCTACTTTCCGAAGTCATCTAAATATGTTTTCCTTAGATGTATTTGCAAATGATTAAAAATCACTCACGAAAATAATAATTATCATATTTGTAAAATGTTGCTAATATTATTTGTTTTAAATTTAGGAAAAAAAAATTAATTAAATTCGCTAAATTTATTTGACAAAAAATGTAAGAATTACGGCATTACTTTTGCATGTAAAAATGTAACTGAATTTAATGAAAGATTAATTAACACAATATTCCGAATGTGACGAAAAATAAATAAGTTAATTTATTTCTATTCTAATTTAAAAATTGTTTTCCAAGTAAAATTTTGTTGCAATATTTCGAATATTTAATTTTATTAAATTTTCAAATTCTTGAGTACCATCAGTATCACGATTTAAAACAATGATAAACTTTTTTTGGAAAGCAGCGTTATAGCATGTCACCATAAAACATGTAGAAGGAAATATAGATCTAAAAATATTGGAGAATATAAGAGGCTGCATATAAAAAATTGCTGGACTTCATAATCGTTAAAATAGCATCCCTTTGTTTTTGTTTTTTTAATATGAGATGGTAAATACAAGTCTTCGCGCCGTTTAACTTCAAATCAACAGATAATAATTATAAATTAAATAAATTAATTACTAAATACTAATAATTATATTAATTTAATAAATAATTTGCTGCATAGATAAATTATATTTCCTAGAAATAAATCATAAAAAGTAAAAGTACTTCAGTTTCGTTTACATTTAATATGACCAAAGTAAAAAAACTGTATTCTTATATATAAATTATAGAATTATTATTGCTATTGAATAATTTAGTAATAATTCAAAAATTACTGTAAATTTGAAATTGTTGATGAGTTTATAAGATTATAAATTATTATTCTTTTTGTGAATCATTTAACCTCAAGTTAATGTTCAAAATTATCATATCGAGACACTATTTAAACGCTGAAAGCTCAGCGTGTTATCTGGCGGAAGTCTGTTTAAACGCAGACACTCACCGTATTAAGGAATGTATTTTATTTTTTTAATAAAAACTTTCATGTTATGCAAAGGATAAACAGTTTGAACTACACTATTTGGTGATTCTTTCTCTTACACAATTTATTTTAATTTAGCTCTACTGAAAACCAACAAAATGCATTTGTATCTGGGAATGCTAAACTGCTAATAAATATTCATTAAAATGGTGCTATAATGTGTTTTCTTTTTTTCCTGAAAATTTAACTAATAATGGATTTTCTAATAATTAGCGTTTAATATTTTAAAATGGATATTTCTAAAGATGTAAGCAAAAAATAATGTTTCGTAGCAATGGTAACATAAATCGCAACCTATCTTTCTCTATGGCAACATAAGTTGTTATAAATTTATTTCGATTAAATTTAAACTTACTTCTATTAAATTTAAATTTACTTCTTTAAATTTAAATTTAATTCTCTTAAATTTAATAGAAGATTCCGTAGTAATAGTAGTAATTTCATAAATTTAGTAGACTTTCAATTTTATACCATTAATTAATTTTTAATAACTGAAAAATGCCTATTTTATAATTTAATACAACTCTTTTTTTTTTTCTTATGATTGGTAGTTATTAAAAATTAATAACTGTTTTACTTTTGCATATACAGAATGCTTTTAAATATAAATAATTTTAATGAAACTTTTCAGCGTGAATTATTTAGATATTTATAAAATAATTCGTCAGCATTTTCGCTATTTTAAAATCTAAACTTTACAGCAAATAATAATAAATTTAATTAATCTTTATAAAGAGTAGTAGCAGAATATTTCTGTATACTCATTTTTAAAATAAATACGTGTGCACGCAGTAAAATTATGCATGTTTTTTTGAAAACTAGCTTTGTCATGAACCTTGCAACAGAAGATTTTCGTTTATTCATATTAAATAATATATTCACAATTTTTTGTGAGGAATTTAATGAACGCCATCATTTAAATTGATGCAAATCATTGAAGTGAGCTTAGGGTTTTTTTCTCTCAATCATTGGTTGTCAGAATACTTTATATAATATTCCCAGGGGAATATTCGTGATCAAAGCATTGATAGAAACGAATTGAGGTCGTCAATAAATTATGTGCCAAGTTTATAAAAATCTTATTTTTATCTATACAAGAAAGATTGTGCGTGGTTTTTTTTTCATTTTGCTACCTACATTGAATTTAATATTTTATACATTATTTATTTCTCCTGAAAATTAGAACGAACTAATTCGTATCAAGAAAAAATAATAATTTGTACTATACTATAATATAATAAATAGACTATAATATAATAAAATTTGTAGAGTTGTCTTTTTTAGCTTGTCCTATTATAATTGTGTAATATTAAAATCGAACTATAACTTACGAATCTATATCGAATCGTCTTCGAATCTATATACGAATATATCGAATCGATACGAATCTATAACTTTTAATCAGTGTCAGTAAGAAAATTAAAAAATACTTGAAGGATTCGACAATCAAGAAAATTTTGCCATTCGTGTATTAAACTAATACCTATCACGAAACTTAATTATCTACATCTGTGTTTGTCGAGAATTTCACTTGTAAAAATTATTTTTCAATGAATCTTTTTTTTTAAAAAAATATCTTAATGCAAGGGCACTTTAAAAAACACAACTTGAAAGAAACATCCAGACTTTGCAATTTGCCTGTCAAATCAGCATAGCCTCCAAAAATATTAGGTCGACACAGAGTTTCGCAAATCAGGAGCATTAACCTAACGTTAAGCGACCTCATAATCAAAACCATACTGGACGATGCTCACAACCTGAAGTGTTTATCCGGGCAAGGACGGTCATTGAAATTGAAACCCAAAGAGTCAAGGGCGCCAAATAAAAATGGAAACGATTCGAAATCATTGATAAAAAAAAGAGAGTTACCTTGTACCACTAAACTATAATTGAAAAGTTCGTTGAACTTCGAAGTCTCTTCAATGTGGGTCACAAAACGCACACACACACACACACCCATCCGAGAATCTTATCTGGAGATAAGGCTAACAGAGTGGATAGTGGGTTGACTTTGCAGATGTAGGAGAGTAAAGGGGTAAAGAAGATAAGTGTGCAGTTTGCAAGCTGTGCAAATTCTTTTAATCGCTGTAAGGGTGAGAAGCAGTAATGTTTGTGCATACTTTTTGCAAGGAATCACCATAGCTCTGTGCATACTTTGATTACGATTCTTTACGATTATTGAAAAGTACCATTCTATGTTTCGTTCTTGCTTTTAAACGAATCATGTTTTACCCGAATCTTCTATTGAAATAAAAATTACAATAAACTTCTGAAATATTTTTAGCACGGCTTTCAAGTGAAAGCCCATCTACATAATAATTGCATAAATATTAGAAAAATTTGATTTAAATAGAGTATTATAAATATTTGATTAAATTTAATGAAAATATATTTTTTATAAAATTATGGCCATTTAATTTTTAATTAATTAATACCATGGCAAATATCGTTTAATGCGTAGTTTGATCAAAGTTAAAATTTAAAAGATGCTAACAATAAATGTGAATTTATTGCATTATTTTAAAGTTTATATATAATTAAAAGTTTACATATAAAAAAAAAAAAAGTATCTAAAATATTCCAATTTTATATTGATTGAATATTATATACATATATATATTAGAAAAATTTTATTTAAATATAGTATTATAAATATTTGATTGAATTTAATTAAAAAATATTTTTTAATAAAATTTTGGCCATTTAATTTTTAATTAATTAATACCAGGACAAATATCGTTTAATACTTAGTTTGATCAGAATTAAAATTTAAAAGACGCTGACAATAAATGTGAATTGGTAGTTTCTATAAACCTACCAACAAACATATGAATTTATAGTTCGTATAAACCTATGAACTAACATATGAATTTATAGTTCGTATAAACCTACGAACTAACATATGAATGTATTGAATTATTTAAAATTTTACATATAATTAAAAGTTAACATATAAAAATACGTTATCTAAAATATTCCAATTTTATATTGATTGGCTATTATATAAATATTAGAAAAATTTTATTTAAATACAGTATTATAAATGTTTGATCAAATTTAATTGAAGCATATTTTTTATAAAATTATGGCTATTTAATTTTTAATTAATTAATACCAGGAAAAATATTGTTTGCATAGTTTGATAATTAAAATTTAAAAGTTGCAAACAATAAACGTAAATTTAGTATGTTTAAAAGTTTACATATAAAATTACGCTATCTAAAATCTGCCAATTTTATGTTATATAAATATTAGAAAAAAATTATTTAAATATAGTATTATAAATATTTGATTAAATTTAATTAAACTATATTTTTATAAAATTATGGCCATTTAATTTTTTATTAATTAATACCAGAAAAAAATATCAGAATTAAAATTTAAAAGGTGCAAATGTGAATTTAGTTCGTGTGTTTAAAAGTTTGCATATTAAAAATATGATATCTAAAATATTCCAATATTATATTAATTGAATATTATGAAAAATTTTAAAGTTAATCTAATTAATTTAAAATTTTAATCTAATTAATTAAAATAAGTTTTCAGAAACATACGAGTATTTTAATATATTATTGAATACTCATTGGTATGTTCTTGAAAATTTATTTGAAAGTATTTCTTCTTGTTAAGAGCAACCTTACTTTTTTTCGACTTATTTTTAAGTGCAACAATTTTATTATTATATTATATTTCAATAAGAAAATTATGCCCTCTCTCAAGTTTTAATATATTAATGTTAAATTAAATATAATATTTAAAAATATATGCAATTAACTCATAAAAAAGACATAATTTTGAAATTTCTTTCATGAAATTATAACAATGGTTTATTAGTTATCTGAACATTTTGCTGTAATCATTATATTTAAAAGAACCTTGAAAATACACTATTCGTTTAAAATCGATTTTAAACATATGATGCATTTTTGACAATGATAAAAAAGATTTATTGCATTGTTAACTTATAATCTGTAACTCAAAATTACAAAGCTGATTCTGAAAACAATTGATGAAGATAATAAGATAATTCAAAATTTAAATTCGTATTTTCGAAATAGAGCCTATGAAAATCAACAAAAAAATTGATTTTAAATTAAAAGTAGTCAGCATAATGTTGATGTGATTTTTAGTATATTCACTAATATATAAATCATAAATCGACAATAAATTTCTGATTGGAAAAATAAAAATTACGATAAACTTCAGAAATATTTTAAATTTTCTCTAATTTATCTTTATTACATTGTAACAGTATAATAAAAAAATGATTGAATCTGGATTAAAAAAAATAATTAAATGTTTTACCATTTTTTTTATAAATTATATTTCAATTTATTAGAAAATTACAAAAAAAACACGTTATTTTTAGATAATTATAATTTTTCAAGTAAAAAACTAATTTCTCCATAATAAAAAGTTAATAAATGTATTCATCACTTCAGCAATAATTTAAAAAAAGTATCTTATGATTTAATAACTGCTTTGATGTCTTTTTTAGTTTACGAGTACTAACGATATTTATTATTAATTTTACTAATGGTTATCATATGTACTTACGCATCAAGATATGTATTGCATTTTACAAGATGTTTAATTAATAGTTAAATATTATGCGCATAAGAACACCAAAAATTATTGCTTTTACGCTTCATCATTTCAAAATCATTTTTCAAACTTGTTAAATAGTAATTAAAGTTAGTACGTCACATCTGCGATGAATTTAAATTTGGTGCGTTATGAAAGTAATAATCAATTTCATAACCATATTTACTAACATAATAATCAATGAAAAATTAAGCTGCAATTGAGATGAAAAAGTAAAGAAATTCTTATGAAAAAAATTTAGACTTCAAAGCAATAATTCATTAATAATTAAACATTTTAAAATATTTAAATTAATTTTTACATATATAAATTGATACTCTTAAAAAATTTAGTGTAAATAAATTTATTTTTTTCTAAAAAATTAAAGATAAATTAACTGCATTTAAAAAAAAAATCGCTACTTTACTTCACTTCAAGTTTAGCTAAAAAAAAAACCCTACTCAAGTGATAAATTTAATTTTTATTTATTGAAGACCCATATTAGTTAAGAACCAAATTTAATAATGCATGAAATATTTTTGAAAAGTAATCTTACCTGTAAGTCTGGTGTCAAATCTGGACTCAGCATATTCCTTTGCTGTACTGGAGCAGTTGCGTGAGACTGATAATACGTTCTGCACAAAAAAAAGAACTTGGAATCAGTAAAGCACGTTCCCACAAATCAAATACGCTGATGCACAATTGTCAAATAAGTATTTCTAAGACCGCAAGACAAAGTACTCATATTTCGCACTGACACAGTACTACACCACAGTTTCACCCACTGCAAAGAACAGCACTAAGTCACTGCTTGGCTCTGGGACAGAAATGTGAGCAAAAAAACTTCTTTAACAGGCTGGATTCGCCTTGAAGGTTGTCGTGTCCACAAGGTCGCGGGGCGTGCGGATCAAGGCAAAAATTTCAATCCCGCCTTTCGATTGCTGCTTCTCTCTATTAACAACTCGTTCTGACTTCTTCAGTGGTAAGAGGGAAACTGCTGTGTTCCATCTACTACGACTACTTCGGACTGACGTTGATAGTGATACTAAGAGGAAAGTGACAGAGTGAAACCGGCTTCACTTGGCGATGGGTTTGGCGATGGATAGAAAAAAAGTAACGTGGTTTTGTGTGGTGGTGGTGGAAACAGAAACTGTATAAACAGTCAACACCAAAGTTTCTCTCTGTTATTTTTTTTTTTTCGGATAAGACAAGAACGAAATTTGTCCTCGAAAGAACACAATGAACTTCGCAATCTTGAGTTTCTTACACAAAATAGTTGATTCTTTCGGTTTTTATTGATTAAGGACAGATATAGATACAGGACAGATGGCAATGTGCACATCATGTCCTTAATATTCATGTGATTGAGGTTTATAAAATCCCATTCAAATTTTTTAAGGACATTAGTTCAAGGCAGAATAAACTATAAGGCCAAAATTTTATTTAGGCTCTTAAATTTTTAACATAATTTGGAATTGCGAATTATGTTTTTGATATTGAAATATTTATAGTATTGAAAACTTTTTTTCCCAACTGACACTACATCAATCATTTTTCTTTTAATGCTCATTAACAATTCATTGTTTACATTTTAGAATACGTATTTTTCTTTTTTTCCCTTTGATTAGTAAAGGAATTTACCTAATTGTTCAATTTTCAAAGGCAACAAGAATAATTGTCAAGAAAACCACACTTAAAACTCTTTGCAACCACGATTCAAGATCTAAATATGCTATCAAGATACCTATAGTATTTATAATACTATAGGCGGTACCAGTAATATTATAGGTTCTACTATTCCGATAGTCACCGTATTTTTTTAAACAGTTTTGCAAAATATGAGTACTTTCAAAATAGCATAAATAATATACAAGAAAATGTTTAAAAATCTCAGTTAAGATTATTAAATTTTAAAAATACTAAAATATACTTTAATTCATGCATAAAAATTCCTCCAAAATGACAAAAAAAAGATTATATTATAATAAAATTAAATAATATTACAGCAAAATCATTTAATAATGTAAAGAAATAATTTATTAATCTTTATATAAATATCTACATCTGAAATATATGTACAGCATACTCAATAACAATGTAATAACATATGTTCAAGCTGCAAACTTAAATAATTTAAAATGGTGTTCAAATAAAGGACAACGCAAATTTTAAAAATACAGACAAAAATTTCAGTTAAAAATTACCTTGAAAAGTTAAAAAAGAAAACGTTTAGCCTTTTTAATTCATACGATGTAGTTTACAAGTATCCCGGCGTGATAGTGAACTTAGCGAATTCTTTTCGCTTAATTTTATTTATGTATTTATTTTTTGCGAATTTTTTATATGATTTTTTTTTTAAAGTAAATTTGTCTCTATTGATAAATAAAATAAAATAAAAATATATAAACAAGAATTCTGTATTTCCATAAAAAAAAAACAATGCAAATTCTTATGAAGCAGTAGATTAAACGCTGATCTACTGCTTCTTAAGAATTTGCATTGTTGTTCTAAAATAATTATAAAAATCATATTAAAAGAATTTTAAAGAGTTTGAAACGTAGTTGCGATGTTTAAAATATTGTAAAAACGCAAAAAACACAATTTTTTGCAATGCTGCATATTAGATTTTATTTTTCGTGGAATTTTAACAAGAACATATATCACATGAACTTTGAAAAAACCCAACAACTCGCATATATATTAAATGATAACAAGTGTATCAATCATTCTAATATCCACATTTCAAAAGCCCAGATTAATATTTAAAGACTTGTTTAGTTAGTATACCACCTGTAAACCCTGAAGTTAAAAAGTTGTAGATGTATACTAGATATGAATATTTGCATTTTAATCTTTACTGGAATTGTGAACAGCTATTAAGTTACCATTAAATCTAGTTTTATATAGAAAATAAGCATATTTAAAAGCGATTGATTATAATAAAACATTATATATATATATATATATATATATATACATTAATATTTTCAAAGTACACTGATAATATATAATGGATTGAAACCTATTTGCCAGTTTTTATGAGGGAATATTTATGGCAGAAAAAAATAAGGAAATTTATTATAATTTTTCGTTTGGCTGACGAATCAAAATTCCAGTCTTAGATCTTTTGACTGTTTTTCGTATTTTTCGACTGCGTTTAATGTTTTTCAGTGGCATTGAATAGATTTTGTCTCGTGTGTACGATAATAAATGTATTAATTTTTATTTTTTGGAATTTTTATTTTTTATACATAATTTTCATCACTAAAATATGGCCTATGTGTATAATTGTTGGAAACACAAAAATATTTTCAAAAATCTTACGCTGCAATTTTAAAAAAAAACTGAAAAACAATTTTATAAATATACTCCTGTTTTCCAAAAGCTGCTTATGGAACTAAAAAAGAACGTGTTTAAATGTTGACTTCATCAAAATTAAGAATTGCAAATAAATTTTTTATATTATAAACATTTATCTTTTTCGGAAACTTTAGACAAGATTTATTTTTAATAAAATTATATATGAAATAAGAAATTTCGGAAACCTATTGACGAAAACAATGTTTTCGAATGTTTCCAACAATGTCTTTTAATGGTTTGAATACATTTTGTCTCTATAGGATATTAAATGTATTAATTTTTATTTGTTGGAGTTATTTTTAATACATCCTCACTAACATATGACATATGTGTATTATTAGTGGAAATAAAAAAATGTTTTCAAAATTCTTACGATGCAATTTTAAAAAAAGGAAGTACAATTTTACAAATATATTGCTAATTTCTAAAAGTTGCTTATGAAACTAAAAATGAGCATGTTTAAATTCTGACTTCACAATTATGAACTGCAAATAATTTTTTTTATATTATGAACATTATCTTTTTGAAAACTTAACGCAAGGTTTAATTTTTTTTTAATTAAAAAATATAAATTTCTGAAACATATTGACGAAAAGAGTACTCATATCAATATAAGAATACCACATACGAAAAATTACATATAAAGAACAAAATAATCAACTTTACATCAGTAAAAAGTTTGTTTGAACAGTAAAAATATCAACTTTTAATATTTATTCGTCCCCTAAAGGTAAGAAAGAACAAGAATTAATAAGCCCGATCTTGGCCTACTTTTCGTTCCAGAAGAGTAAGATCAAACGCAATAAAAAAAGTGGTATTTGCCAGTGATAGTTCACTCAACTCTACTAACTCGTAAATCCGACTCACAGTTATATAACTGAATATATTTTTGCAAAGAAATCGTCTCTAGCAGATGGTTCATTGTTTACAAGAAAACTGAATCGTTGAAGAAAAAAAAAAGAAATAGAAAAGTAAGATACAAACAGAAGATTCTACCAGAAAGTATTCGAATTTTTATTGCAACAATAGAGGTAAAAAATTTAATTAAAAATTTTTTACAGATAAAAATATTTCTGTGGGATCATTTTGATGTAGAAATAATAGATTGTGAAAACTTTAGTGTAATTGATTAAAAATTTAAATAAATTGCTATCTGTAATAAATAAAATTAAAAAATGAAAGAAAACAGATTTTACATTCTCTTTTAATTAAAAATTATAAAAATTGTCTATTGTTTGTAAAATTTGAGTATTTTTAATTTAAATCAAAATTTTGATAAAATTCATCTGAACATAACACAAGAATGCACTCAATATTCTTTTATTTTCAGTCAATTATGCTAATAGGCTTAAATAACACAATTTTTTTTAAAGAAAAGAGATTCAGTCATTTTGCAAGAAAAAAAAATTAATATATGCTAGTACAGTACAGAAATAATATATAAGTACAGAAAAGTTTTGAAAAATTTACGAATGCATCAAATATATAAAAATCTTCAGTATTTTTTTAATCGTTAATATTAAATTTGTTAGTATTTTTAATTTAAATTAAAATTTCGATAAAATTCATCTCAACATAACACAAGAAAGCACTCAATATTCCTTAATTTTCAGTTAATTATGTTAATCGGCTTAAATAACACAAACATATTTGCTTTATTTTAAAGACAAGAGATTCAATCATTTTGCAAGAAAAAATTAATATTTATAACCAGTACCAAAAAAGTTTTGAAAAATTTACGAATGCATCAAATGTATAAAAATTTGCTTCGTCATTCAAATTACATCACAAATCTGGCAAAATCATTTCTACATTTACATCCCTTTAACAATGATTTGCTTTTTTTTTTTTTTTTTTTTTGAAGTTAAGCTTAGAAAAATTTGAAATATTATATTTAATAAAGTTTACCAAATGTAGTATTTAAAAAAACCTATAAATAACTTAAATCCAAATTATTATTCTGCAACTAATTAATATTAATACAATTATTATTCTGACTACATATATAAAGAGATATAGATATAGTCAACTACAATTAGAATCAGTATTTCAGCTGTGATCATTAATTTCAGTGCTCGCAGTTCTGGCATGCTTTGAAGCATATGTAAAAATGACTGATTGATGTGCAAATGTCGAAACCGTTTTACATTAAGTTTAAAAACATGAAATACTTTTATATTTAATAAATTTTACCAAAAGTAACATTTAAAAAAATCTATAAATAGTTTAAATCCATATTATGATTCTGAAACTAATTAATATTAATAAAACAAAATATTATTCTAAGTATATAGAGAGAGAGATAGATATAGTCAACTACAATTAGATTCAGTATTTCAGCTGTGATCATTAATTTCAGTGCTCGCAGTTCTGGCATGCTTTGGAGCATATGTACTGACTGATTCATTGACAATGATTGATGTGCAAATGTCGAAACCGTTTTAAATTAAGCTTAGAAAAAACATAAAATATTTTTATATTTAATAAAGTTTACCAAAAATAATATTTTTTAAATCAAATTATTATCCGGAATTTAATTAATATTAATAAAATTATTATTCTAACTATATACATATAGGGAGATATAGATCTAGTCGACTACAATTAGATTCAGTATTTCAGCTGTGATCATTAATTTCAGTGCGCGTAGTTCTGGCATGCTTTGAAGCATATGTAGAACTGACTGATTGATGTGTAAATGTCGAAACCGTGAAGCTTAAAAATGTACGGTCTACATAGCATTTTATCATGGTTAATTCTGCAAGATCAAGATCCTGAAACTAATAAATGAAACATAAAGATAACAAGGGATTAAGTCAGCTAGGATGGACAATAATTCCATCAGCCATTGCGTACGAATCGATGCGTGGCATGATTCATCAGCTTCTTAATCCTTTTAGAGAGCTAAGTGAAGAACATATCTTGGAATTTTTGGGGGAAGAAAATGTTTATATTTGCTAATTAATGCTGGATTTGATGGATTTGCAATTTATTTAGATTGTTAAATCCATCGAACTCAAAATGATTTATCATTTTCATTACGTTAGGAAATATTTGAGGACATCTTTTTCAATACATTAAAAGATCTTGCTGAGAAAAAAAAAAATTTTTAAATAAGAAAACAAATTTTGAATTTTTTTTTTTTATTGATAAATCAATCAACCCAGAAGTTTTCAAGATAGTATAATATTTTTTTTTGTTCTAAAACAGCTGGCAAACACTTAGACAACTTGGTCTTGGATGCCTTAAGGCAAGCGTTGCACAGACGTACTCACTTTGCATTACCCAGGGGGCGCGTGTAACTTGAAGATAAGCCACGGCCGCGGAGTAACAAAGCCCCCGCAACGCTCTACGATCCTATTAGGACCGAGACCTACGGTTTAAAGTGGATTCGAACCACTACAAATATCCATGGCACCGCCGGGACTCGAACCCGAAACCTATGGTACCGAGCGCCAGAGCGCAAGCCACTCGGCCATTCAGGCCCAGATAGTATAATATATCTAATTGGAATTTAATTGAATAAAGACAGAAAATAATTTCTTTTTTTTTTCTCATCATTAAAAATTATAAAAAATATTTCAAAAAATTATTAACTGCATGTGTTGTGCCTAATTCTCCGTGTCCTGCAGTGTGGGACGGACATCCCATGAGTAGTCTGCTCATGGATAGAGTTAAAGGGGTAGCTTCTGTTGTGATGAAGCATCCTTAGGTAGACGTCTGACTTGGCTGTCATTGAAGAATGAGGGTAATACCGTCCGGGAGGACTTTTAGGGGGTGCAATTACCTCGCATTTGCGTATCATATGGGAGAAAACCCGGAAAATTCACACCAGGTAGTTCCGACTAACGAAGCAAGACGCTGAACATCACAAATGATATCGAGGTTATTCGTTTTTAACTGCATTACGTATGGATAGCTCATCTTAGTGAGTAAGCATTTTAAAGACACATTTTATATAAAAAGATTATGTATGATTTTTTTTTAATTATCCATAACTTGATTTACTTTTTTTTTTTGTATATAGAGCATAAATTATTTTGTAACAACGATAAAATTTATAACAAATAAATAATTAAAATATTACTGTTTTTTTTAAATAATTTTCATTAAATACCCTGTTCAGTCTTTTATATTCTTTTCCACCAGCTGTAAAAGTCAAGTAGTTATCAAATTTCTAAATTAATTTAATCAAAGAAAGATTCTTTTTCAGCCAAATGATTTAATTTCAGCTGATGTCTTTCCATTTGTTATTGTTATTAAATATTGAAAATATAAAGGGCAATTGCCATTTTAATATAATATAATAATTCTAATTTAATGAAAATTTACATCAGAAATTAAACTTTAAAAACACCTTTTCTTTTATTTATAATTAAATAGGATGAAAATTAATACTTGTACTCCTACACATTAATCAAACCCTATTACATCTGTTAACTTTTTATGCATAACTTTCGATCAATGACTCTGATCATTGGTCGAAGGTTATGCTGATCAATGATTCTGATGAATATGCATTGTGCGCCATTTTTTAACTTAAAAGAGAGGGAAAAAAATCCACCACACTTGTAAAAATCTATTATACATACAACGGAAATAAATTATATATACAACGTGACAAGATCCAAGGATCCATGTTTTAGGTGTAATATATGCATATTACACCTAAACACATAACGCAAGCAATAAATAAACTTTGTATTCAACTCTTAGTATATATACTTACTCAACATAGTGTTACTTTACAGATAACACATAAGCGACATAAATTAAAACTGACACCCTCCGTCACATTCATAAAATCCTAATCATAGGAAAACACCCACGAACTCGTGTTACGTCTGTAATTTCAGACCAATGACACCTTGGAATAACTGTAGGCCAATTTTTTAAGGGAACAAACAAACAAGAAAGAAAAAGAACTACCAAAAATTTTTATTGACAGCAAGTGCATCGTGAGTCAATCAACCTCTCAGGGGTAGTGCCGCCTAACACAACCAAGAAGTAAACTATGACCACGCAGATCGTTGACCACTCAGTTGCGCGTGAGGAAGTCACGCGTGACTGGCGTTTGCGGATCATCTGAGCGGAACCCTCCTCGGAGCAGTTCAAGATCTCTCGCGGCGACTTCCTGAGTCCTTGCAGCAGGTTCCGCTTGCCGATAGACCACGCTGCACCAAGACCTTTGACCTCTCGGTCGCATGCCGCCCTCTTCTAGATAGGCATCGCAGAAGTGCCTTTCTCTTTGCACACAACAGGGGTGTCGATCTGGAGTAGAAGCATGCCTCTGTTTCATTGTTTCAGTACCTCTGGAGCATAAGTATAGAGTGGAATGTATGCTTTTATTGGTAATTTATATGTGCCTTGTGCCATCGTTATCAGCATCCATCTTCAATTTATAAATAAATCATGATGACTCAAAAGAGCGAAAAAAATACGAGGCTGGGACGTGATTTCGAATGACAGATAAAATGTAAAGGTCAAATCAAAGATAAGGCCCAAGGGCGAGCCATGAGTGACTCCCACAGTATTTAAATCCAACACGCGACCTCAATTAATAATATTTTTTTTTTCTAATACAGATACAGAGACAATTATGGCAATACAGAGACAGTTATCTTTATGCCATAGGCAAGGGCTGCACCGCTTTTAGTCATTTAGCACTATTGATGGGACAACTGTAGCTTGAAGATATATATGCTAAGGACGGGTGTAACACTACCCCACAACGCTTTACAATCATATTAAACCAGGACTTGCGGTTTAAAGTGGATTCCGACCCACTACAAACCTCCATGGCACCACCGGGACTCGAACCCTTAAACCTGTGGTAGCAAGCGCCAGAGCGCTAGCCACTCGATCATCAGGTAACAATTAATAATAATTATAAATATAAAAAATAAAAAACTTTAGCTTATAATGATAAAGTGATCTTATTGATTACCTTAGCGGCCTGATGCCCAACAGGCTAGCGCTCTGGTCGTTGGTAACGAAAGCTTCAGGTACGAATCCTGGCGGTGGCATGGATGTTTGTTGGTGGTTCGTAATCCACGTTAAACTATAGATCCCGGTCTGTTTAGACTAAAATGTACACAAGATGACCATAGAGCGATAAACCAAACCAATATTGATTAATTTGGCAGCTGTTTCAAATTTTTCGTGCTCAATAGCTATATATTTCTTTAACTTATTAATATATTTACATTCAAAATTGAAAAATCACCAATTAACCTGTAAACAATTAATTCATTTACACTAATATATGACTTTAAAAGAAAAATTTAGTGAAATTCATTTCGTAAACTTCAGAAGTAATCTGTTCTCTTAAATTATATTTCTACTGGGACAAAGAATACAAGAAGGAAATGAAGCCTATTTTATCATCCCTACGCGTGTTGGTGCAACACCAATTATTTAAGACTATAAGAAGGAAAGTATTTCTCAAGGTTTATTTTAGTTGTTAAAAAACAACACCGTTGACATGAAAAATTATATTGTGTTTAATTTAACAAAATCAAACAATTTAATTAATTCCAAAAAAAATAAAGATATAAGACAATGAATTGGTTGAACAAATATATGACTATTAGAAATCTTTAAAAAAAAAAAGTGAAAAGATGTTAGAAAACAAAGGAGATGTTTAGTAAATAATAATTAATGGAAGACGACAACAATTAAGAGGATGTTTACTCAGGTTCAAACCATGTTTTATTTACTTTTAAAGGAAAGAATAAGTAAGGAGGAGGAGTGAGAATTGCAGTAATTTTTTTTTTATATGGTTGGCTTACAAACAACAAAATGTTTAGTAAAATATCTTGAAGATTCGTTTATTAAATTTCTCTATAATAATATAAAACTGTAAACATCTTGTCTTTCACCAATCACAGATCACTGTCTGCAGTTCTGACGAAATTTTGAGTTTCTACAAGGTGTGCTACAAATTCAATAAAACCTACAGACAAATTACACTATACGTAACTTTGAAGTTACATTTTACAAAATGTACATGTCTTAAGCATTTTTATTGGCTTCTTCATGAGTTTTCTAATAGAGCGAGATTTAGATTATCAAATTTGAATGCTCTGTTTATTTTGTTAATAAATTGTTTAACCTGTTTGATGATTCTTAGCATATTTTGTTTTAGTTTTCGGTATGATTTAATTATGCAGTGATTTTCTTATTTATATTTTAATTTGAAGAGTGTCTTTGATTGCCTGTGAATTTTGGCATGAATTCTACATCGTTCGTCGGTGCAGCCTACTTAGAGCTACTCACAGGGTCATGATCAATACGACCCAGTCCTTGACGCAATTTAAAACAAAATTAATTCTATGTAATATGACGCATAAGATAAAATGGGCGATGTTTTGACATAATGGTCATCTAGGCCTGATAGCCTAATCATATCTAGAGCCTGATGGCCCATTGTATAGCCCTCTGGCTCTCGGTACCACAGGTATCGGGGTTCGGAATCCACTTTGAGCCGTATGTCCCGGTCTCCTATGACCATAGAGCATCATAGAGCCCAATCAGTCATCAGGTAACAATTAATAATAATTACCACATCATTCCCATAATAAATAATCACCACACTCACCCACATCATTCCCAAATTGTAAAGGGGCTCTAGGTACAGTGATGTGGTGTGTGGTGTAGTAGTAGTAGTAATAATTGTCATATCTTAATATGCAATATTAAACTTGTAATAATTTTTGATAGTTCAGAAAATTAAGGCTAAATGGACCGAACAAGATTGAGAAACAATAGCAAGCAATGTGTGAAATTATGCAGTAATTATGTATAGAAGAAGTGCATATACTTCTTTAAGTAGTTTGCAAAAAAATATTTAAATGTGTAAATCTCTTATTTATGCTCAACCTTCTGAGTCAAGTCTTGTTTACTCATTAAATTCGTTTTAAAATGTGAGACAAACCCGATCTCGTGTTTTTATATATGGAGAGGTCATTGAAAAAGGATTATAGCAAGAGTTTGCATCATTTACTGTTTTAGTGGAAAACATAACTAGACCTCTCGTTTTTCCTCAACAATCTCGAAATTCAACCTTCAGTCTTCTCTATGACAATGGAAAAAGAGAATCCCGAGATTTCTGTAACCAATTCTTAAGTGGGACTTTAAATTTGACCATTATCTTTTTACTTAAAATTATTGCGGCAAAAAAGAAAGAGATAATGATTTTTTTTTCCATGTATTTTCCTGCTGTTGTAAAAACAAAACAAAAAAAAAAAAGCCCACGGATTTTTTTTTTTCTTTAATTTAATTTTATTATTATTATTTTCTTGAAAGTAAAACAAAAGATAAAATTTTGCAGTAAACATGGCGTGACGATCGCTTGGTTTAAGGAAATATGCGAAATGACAGCTCAATGCTATAACTTATTAGATAGTGTTTTATCCAAAAACTTCAAGGAAAATTAAGAAGAAAATACGCTCTTTTGCCCAATTTAGAAGTATATGTTTTCAATAGAGAAAAAATAAGCAGATAAAACAAAAACAGCAGGAAAAAAGGATCGTAAATGAAAATTAGAACTTTCTACTACCATGCTATTACTGCGACGAATCAGATAGGTTCGAACGTCACGACATTAATACTTGATGTCACCATCGTCACATAATTCAGCCAATCGGATCTCGTTGAAAAAGGAAAGATGTTAGTGGTGCTAAACATGTCAGAAATCCAAAGGGAGCTACGACAGAATAATTTTTATTTAGAGACAGTCTGGGTGTAGAACATTTACTTGGTGACGTGCAGAAGAAATATGAGATTTTCGAACATTATCCTTTCTTTTTCATTTTTTGCTCCACATTTTTTGGTGCAATTACAGGATTTCACATGTTGTGTGAAATCCTCTTAATATATATGGTATTTTCATCAGAATATGTACATTTAGAGCAGCTAAGATTTTCTGCTGTTTACTTTATTTAATAAGATAGTATACGATTAAAAATACATTACAAATTGAGATTTTTCTTTTTTTTTTTTTTTTATCGAGTTAACCAATAAGAAAGTTGAAACAATAAAAATATTTTAAAATTCCGACTATTGTATCGTATGTGTATGTGATGAAACATGCAGTTATAAATAAAAAACATCAAAATATATTTGCAAATATATAGGAAATCATGTGTATCCATCTTAAAATTTAGTACAGAAACAAATTATAATTAATGAATTATACCGCTCCTTTTGTGTTCTTTTTTTTTTACTAAACTTATTTTGTTAACGTATTTAATTTTTTTACTAAACTTATTTTGTTTACATATTTTAACTTTTTTTTTTTTTTTACTTTACTTATTTTTCTTATATTTTTTAAATAGTTAATAATATTTGTAGAGCTCTGAATTTACTATTGCTGTAAATAGCTCGAGTTAACTTGATTATATTGATAGCGACAATAGTAAATTTATCGAGATAAGCCTTATTTTGTATAGCATAATCACTAAGGCATATAAATTTTGAGAGATAAAATTCGAAGGAAACGCTTCGTGCATTAAAAAATCACATTTAAAAGCTAATTCTGTACATTTAATCAAACCTATTTATAACAACAATAATAGAAAAACCTACAGAATGCATCATAAGAAAATGCGAAACAATTTATTTTTTTGTTAAGGAAGGAAATTGTTTTTCAAAAACTGATTTTTTGTTAGCGTATTTAACTTATTTTGTTAACGTATTTAACTTTTTTTTTTACTTCACTTTCTTTTTTTGTCTTATATTTTTTAAATAGTTAATAACATTTATATAGCTTTGAATTAACTATTGTTTAAATAGATCGAGTTAACATATTTATAGCAACAGTAGTAAATTTATCGAGAGTAAGCCTAATTCTGCATAGCATAATCACGAACACATATTAATTTGAGAGCGTTATGCATATATATAAAATTCGGAAGAAATGCCTCGTGCATTAAAAGATCACATTTAAAAACTAACACTGTACATTTAATCAAACCCATTTATAACAATAATAATGATAAAACCTACAGAACACATCGTTAGAAAATGCGAATAAATTTATTTTTGTTAAGGAAGAAATTTTTTTTTTCATAAACTTATTTTGTTAACGTATTTTTTTTTTTTTTACTTTATTTGCTTTTTGTCTTATATTTTTTTAATAGTTAATAATATTTATAGAGCTTTGAATCCACTAACGTCATAAGTAGCTCGAGTTAAAATATTTCCAATTATAGCGACAACAGTAAATTTATAGAGATTAATCTGATTTGATTCTACATAACATAATCACGAGACATATTAATTTGAGAGCATTATATATATATATATATATATATATATATATATATATATAATTATAATTCGGAGAAAATGCTTCGTGCATTAAAATATCACATCTAAAACTGCGCTGTACATTTAATCACACCTTATTCTAATAATAATGGAAAAACCTACATATTACATCATTACATCACAAACCTACATTTAAAATGCGAAATAATTTATTTTTGTCGAGGAAGGAAATTTTTTTTTTTCATAAAGTGATTTCTCACAATAAACGTTGATGATATTTCTAAAAATAGCTGTATATACATTAATGAAAAAAAGCACGGTTTAACTTACGTTTACATTCAGAAATGATTTAACTATTAAAGACTGAAATGCTATCTTGAAATTAAGTAATGGTTACACAACATACTACTCTTAACTACATACTACACAAATAGTCTCAGTTAAACTGATTTAATTAAGCGTTTGCTCTTATCGTTTCTACTAATTTACTCTATAGACGTCATATCAGCGCGGGCATACAAAAATAATTCTAGAAGTCTGGATATCGAGAGAGAGAGAAAAAAATGTCACGATAAGTCCGAATCTTATCTTTTCAAATGAAAACAACGAACAAAAAGAGTATTAGTTTGATGGAGAGACGTAGTATTTGAAGGACGCACTATCTACATACATAGAGGGCACTTTTTGACAGCAAAAAAATTCTATTCAGAATTTAAAAGATTATGAAAAGAGATCCCATTTCTTTTAATGCTTTATACACACATCAATGCAATCTCAGATATATCTTGAAGCTGTCACCCGTTCGGTTCTGTAAATTGGTGGGGCAATTTCTGATTAAAATGCAAAGTTCAAAGGCTTATCTTGCAAGTTTCTGATTTAATATAAAGAAATGGCTTTAAAATAAATAAACAAGCTTTATAAAAAGTCCTTCATAGAACATGTGGCTTTATCATCCAGTGAATGTTTGGTTTTTCTGTAGTTCATATCAACAGAATTGGATTAAAATAATTTATGCACAGGTGTCATTAAATTTATCAAAAAGTCTTATTGTGTAGCATTTTTATCTAAAAATATTAAGATCCATCTGAATAAACAAAATTTATTAATTAATTTAAAAACTATTCAGCTGCATCTCTGTAATATGTAATCTTACGCATTTCATTGAGATACTACGAAATGTACGTATGTATACTAGTATACATTTTAAATTGTATGTAACTAATTTTTTAACAAATATTTTTTGTTTTAAATAATGTGTTGTTAATTTAATTTTGATAATGATAAATTATTAGAATAAAGAATCTTTTTGTGAAAAACTTAAGTGTTTCAAGTTTTCGCTTATATTTGAATCAAATAAATATTTTAGGGAAAAATATTGAAAATTTGAGAGGAGATGTGCACTAATGATTAAATAAATATTAAACCGTAATCTCTGTGATATGAAATCTCACGCATTTGAATGAGATATTCTACGAAATATACGTATGTATACACATTTTAAACTGTACGTAACTAGTTTTTTAACAAATATTTTCGTCTTAAATATTGCGTTGTTAATGTTATTTTAATATATATATATATGTATATATTATATTAACGTTTATTATATTTATTTAAAAAAAAAGTATTTCTAAAGATAGTTAGATTAATTTGCCCATACTTGAAATATTTAAAATGCTTCAAATTTTCGCTTAAATTTGAATCAAATAAATATTGCGGGAAAAAGATTGAGAAGATATGTGCACCATTGATTAAATAAATATGAAACTGCAATCTATAATTAATTAAAGCCGGCATTAACTCATATATTTTCCAAAATTTAATAAATAACATTTTAAAAAAAGGATCGATATGTTATGATTGTTAAATATTTTTTTATCAATTTAAGACCAATACTTACCAATCGACATATTTTTTAAAGCACTAACAGTTAATTATTCAACTGAAGTTCCTTTACTTTATTAAAAGAAAAAATTTAAATGCACTTTATATTTGTTTTATAAAATAAAAGACGTTAACAATTTGTTATTATATTGTTGTACCATGGGAAACATGATTTTATGAAGATCAGAAAATTAAAACCAAACTTTCATCCATCCCGCAAATGCACCGACTTCACTGGAGAGAGGCAGACAAAACATCTGCGAACAAAGCATATTTGCTGAACAAGTCTTAAAAAGCGAAACGACGTGTTCTATAATGTTTCGTCTGTTAACAAAGTTGCGGTTATTTCTGCTGCCCATTGAAGTTGGTAGCCTGAGCTAGCAGACCTTGTCATTTAATCCACCCATATCAACGGTAGATTTAACGTGCTACACGCGAGAAAGCAACAATGCGACACATGTGAAAATGAGAGAGAGGAAAAAAGAAAAAAAGTAAATACATCTTTTATTCATAATGTTCTGTTACGATGCCAAAGTGAATTGGTGTTCCGGAATTATGTACTTCTGTCAACACGGTGTTCATAAAACATGCCCTTTTTTATTGAAAGAAGTCGGGTTGACGCTGGCTGGCTGTTGTGGATGAAGTTTGTTCTGTTGCACATGTGGCCTTGTTGTTTCACCGGTTGTGAAATTGATGGCGCATTAATTGTGGGGTTGGTATCGAAAACTTTCAAGCCACAGAATGATGTAAATGATATTTTAGAATTTGCTTTCAAAGAAGTCTCAATTGTATTTTAAAGAAGTATTTCTAGACAAAACATAACAAAAACCTTCACAAATTTTATTAAGCAATAAATTTTAAGATTATTTTAATTTGTTATGGATAAAATAAATAAGAAAAAAAATTTCTGAGCACCGCAAAAAAATTGGATGATATTAAATTTTTTTTTTTATATATACATAAACATTCATGATATAACTATTGTGAAATAAAAGAACCAGCAAACGTAATTGCAATACATACTGTTCTATTGCACATGCGGCCTTGTTGTTTCACCGGTAGTGAATTTGATGGCGTATTAATTGTAGGGTTGGTATCGAAAACTTTCAAGCCACAGAATGATATATTTTAGAATTGATTTCAAAAGAAATCTCAATTGTATTTTAAAAAGTATTTCTAGACAAAACGTAACAAAAACCTTCACAAATTTTATTAAGCAATAAATTTGACTATTTTAATTGTTATGGAAGGAAGGAAAAATTTATAAGTATCATAAAAAATTTGACGGTAATAGTTTTCTATATAGATATATACACATTTATGATGAAACTATTATGTTCTTGTGAAATAAAAAATGACAACAAACGTAATTGCAATACATTTTGTAATTTTTCCCATTCTAAAAGCAAATATTAACTTTTGGGATGTATGAAGGCAAAATGCAGCAATTTCACAAGAAAATTTATAAATGGTGCAATACTTATGGCGTACTTTGTTTCGATCAGAACTATCTTTATAAATAAACCTCCTTGGATAGGCGTTGGGACCCTCTTTAATTTGAGATCTTCTCCTTACTATTTAGAAATCTTGGGAGTGAGCTTATTATGTGTTGGCATGCTATTTCTGTATCAAACAAGCATCATTTAAAATGCAAACTAATTATTTTAATTAATTATTCATAGATATTTAATTTAAACTAAAAGTATGTAAAGTAATTATGTTGTTGATAACACTAATTTCAGATCTTTTAAATGAATGAAGGTTAGTTATCGTTGTTTTATCCAAAGAGTTTCTTTTTCGAAGCTCTAAGGGTAAAAATTAATTTGTAAAACTATTATACTGTATCCACAAAAATAAATCGTCCGTGAACATTACTAGTTAAAATAAAGCCTCGATCATCAAACATTTTTTTCCAATCTATTTTTTTCTTTCTTTCTTTTTATTTCAATTTTTTATATTTTTTTATCAAGAGAAAATGAAAAAACTCTTACGAGATAAAAAAAAAAAAAAGTGTAAAAAACACAAGAAAAAGAAAACAATAAGAGAAAAATTCCTCTAACTCCTCGAGGAGATATGAGCAATGAGAAATGAATTTCATCCAAGTCTCATTTGATTTTTGATAAAAAGTTTCATGCAATAAAATGAGTTTCATTACATAAAATGTCACAATGTCCAGGGATCCACTGGAGGACGTTATGTGTATAGTGGTAAGTATCCCCGCCTATCATCAAACATAATGAATCAAATTTTAATCACATAAAAGAATTTTATAATTATTTAAATTATTTGATTATCTAAATTGTGAAAACAAATTTCCTTTGGCCAGAAGTGATTATTGACAAATCTATAAACAGAATGAAGAAACTTTTCATTTCCTAGAATAATATAACTTTGAGATCTTTAAAAACATTTTGCAACACAAGGAATAAAATTTTTTATTCATACTCTTGATTTCAAAGCAAAAAATCCAATATAAAAAATAAAAAAAATAAAAGGACTAATAAATGAAGATTGAAAACAAGTCTCTATTTCATACTATCTCTTAACAATTTCTTGCTAAATGATATGAGTTGAATAGAAATAAAAACTTAATACGGTGTTATTAATACTTTTCTAAAACCAGCATTCATTACTTACCAACATTGGATTTACAGTGCACAAAAATATGTGAAGGTCTTTTATAAGTCGATTTTTCTATTCAAAAATTACCAAAAGGATACTAATAGTTTTGACAAACATTCAACGCACTTTCACAAAAACATAAAAAAGAAAATGATATATGTTATGAGTTGACAATGTCTATATTTAATGTCCTTCTTAATTATGAAAATGTAAAAAATAAAACCTACAAATCAGGTGAGGCTGAGCAAGACTTAAATGCAAATCTTCGACAAGATACTATACCTTCAAGGTGATTAAAGTGAATAGCAAAAAAATCTATTTCGAACAGGTTTTGATGAATTAAAGTAATGACATAACGCATGAGAAAACTTGATTTAATGACCCGACTTGCATCAAATTTTTAAAAAGAGCGAATCTATGGTATTTAACAAATCCATGGATCAAAGGTAAAAGAAAATCTTATGTTTGTTTGTTTTAAATTAAGCATTAATAGACCACTAAACGGTTTTTGCTGAATTTTGAAACAGAAATTTAATACACAATATAACTGTAAAAAAAAAAAAAATCAAAATTTCAATTTTCAAGAAATGATTACTAAACTACAAATGCATTGTTTTCTGCAACATTATTTATTGTAATAAATGCTTTTAGTTCTTGAAAAACGCTTGATTTATTGTCATCAGTACGATATCAAGCTTTTTCTTGAGTATTTAACCCAAAAACGAGTATGTCCTTTTCAAATCTGAGAAGAAACGTAAAATATCTGAAGAAGAAACGTAGAGTGAGATGGACAAAATGACCAGAAGCAAAATGACTCCTTATGATCTTACTACACACCATTATCATACATATTAAACTACGAGTATTGTGTATAATAGGACATAAAAATGAGACAACAAATGAGTTAAACAGCATTGAAATGTAGTTGATATTTATTTATGAAACGGACGTTCAAATATAACGCATTAAATATCAGAGTCAGAATTCTTCAAAGCATTTGAGACCACTGGATATATGTTATAATTTTTAAAACCTACCGTATAAAAACTGTTGTTGAACTTTGATCTTCTACAAAGGTCTTGTCTAAATCATTTTATTTCACTAAATATAAACGAGTGATAAGTGAAAAAAACTCATAATTAAAACATCAAGCAGAACTGACAAATACATTCAGGAACGCTGTCAATCTTTCAGAAGTTGAGAAAATAGTTAATTGAAATATTGTGAGAGAAGCCTTAAATTAAACTGATATAAATTGGTAAATTTATTATAACATACCAAGGGTGTGCTGAATATCATTTTATGCAAAAGAAGAAAATGATTATTGCAGCATATCACACCTTAAACTACAATGCTTTTGATGTGTATAAGGCTGTAAGACGCAAATTTCGGTTATTACAAAAACTATGAAAAAGTCGTATAAAAATAAGTCCATTAATATGTACTTAGCAAAATAACATTGCATACACGGCATTTATTACTACTACATGTGACTTTTTACAATCTGTCTTTCTTATAACAATTCACAATTGTTCAAACTCCCTTAAATTTGTCTTCATTTCTGGGTATGAATGGGATAAAATTCAAATATAAACTCGAAAAATCTTATTTTATATAATCAGCATTTATAACGCAAATACATATTCCACAAAACAAAAAACAAGAAATATGCATAAAATTGAATGTAACATCTGCTATACAGAACACAATTCATCCAAGTACAGAAGAACTTCAATATCTTTTTACGTTCCTAATCAAGATAATCTAATCCAAAAATTGATATCGCAGATTTATTTCACCGATATCAGAAATCGCTGCATCAAACGGAATTCTGACTTTTATTTATAGTCAACAACAGCTGTTGAGGAGATAATGTCACAAAGAATTACAAAGCAAAGTATCTTCTTTATGGTTAACACAATGGTAGTATATTGAGATACATTACTTCTGTTTATGAGACAAATATGGAGAACAATGCTGCTGGGGTTGGTTGGTAGGTTGAGTGATGAACGAATTTCGAGTCACGTGATTCGGGAAAAATCGTTTGCCTCACCCTATCCTTGAATGGTTTCCTGTCCAACGTCTCAGAAGATACATCCCAGTTATTTATTTCTGTTAATAAGGTTGAACATGATCTAAACGACGTATTTTTATCAACGCTGCATAATTGGTTGATTTACAAACGGATGTTAGACGAAAATGATCTTAGTAAGAACATATATCTTCAGCAACATAGGTTCATTCATTACTTAGCTTGACTCGGTTGCAACCAATTATAGCGAACTGTTAGTTGCAAACATGCTGTTTTTTTTTTTTTTTGTTGGTTAATAATTTAAATGCTTTATTTTAATTATTTTGAAAGGAGTTATGAAATTTTAGTAATTAGGATTAGAAAGAATAGTTATGCGATATAAAGAATTGTTTTATGTGAAATAAAAAAAGCAATTCAATAAATAAAATTTATTTTTAAATTAACTTTTTTATGTGAGAATTAAGTAGAGCTAAAAAGAGGCTTTGAAATAATACTTTAAATTTTGCTGCAAGAATGCTAGGTTTAAAGAAACTTAAAATATAGTACTTGGCACAATGATGTAATGTTTGCATATCAAAACCAAAAATTTATTTATTTACACAATCATAAGGTTTTATGTATTAAAAAAAAAACACCTATCCCTGAAAGAAATATTTAAAAATTAGAATTTAATAATTATTTAGTTGTTACTACAATTATCATTGATTCTTTCTCTAGTATATAACAAATTAAATCGAAAACTTGAGACAAAATAATTCTCAAATAGAATTAATCAGCTATTTTATGTTACGGCAAACTAAGAAATCTTTATCTAAATCTTTAATTTAAATTCATGAACCAAAAGAATCCAGGTTTTTGTAATTAAAGATATTTCCATAACACCAAATTTCCAGGTATTTTTAAGCAAGATGGAAAAATATTTTTGTAAATAAGCTGTAGCTAAAAACCTGTTAACAGCATTAAATTCATCTTCTAATAGTGGAACAATTAGACCTTATATTAAAAAAGCAAACATCAGCTAGAATGAAGTATAAGATTAACCGGCATATAGAAATTTATTTCTATTTCTAATATTAACAGTAATAAATAATATTATAATTATACGATAGCGTTAATCACTCTTTAAAGAAAATTCTTTTGCCAAACTATAAATAGCGATATTTTTTTACTTTATGTTAATTACACTTGATACAAAGAGGAGTATAGAAATGTAGTTTCGTAACATAATGATACCGTTTCCTTTAAATAAGTTTTGAACTGATTTTAAGCTTAAAATATTGTACAAAAAAAGTTGGTAGTTTCTACATACAACATTAGCATTCTGTAATTGCATCATTTGCGTTTAGCGATATTTAAATGTATAGCATTATTTCACTAATGTAAAAAGTGAATAGTTTTATGTAAAACAAAGAAAACAATTAACATAAGTAGAACCATTATAATTAAATATTTGCAGAAATAAATAATTTAAAGTGACAGATGGAACTACACTAAGAAATGCAGTTGTATTATTAGCAATATTTGTATGCATAAATTTAATTATCTTAATCTCTAATATAGTGTAAGGCAAAATAAAAAAATAGTACACGAAAATATTAATAATGAATAACTACAAATTAATTTATTTTATTTTATTTGCGGACAAAATTTTCTTATTCCTAAGTTTGCCATAAGGATGTTTGTTACCTTATTAAGATTGCGTTTTTTATTTGTCTTTATTTATGATTATTTCTTTTAAGACATGTGACTTTTTGATGTAATCTATCTGAAATGTACTTCTTAAAAGATAAGACTTGTTACGATATCGCAACAATGTATATCAAAACCATCTATTTTTTTCACACAGATATTTTCTGGGGTTTATCTAATGGTTTTTAATTAACCTCTTTTAATCAAACCTCTTCTTTATTATATTTTTCAAAATATTATAAAATGAATTTAATATTCATCTTCATGTAGTTTTATAAGATTGAATTTGTTTTATTTTGTTGTTATATAGTTAGTCAGTTTAGTTTTATTAATAGTTTTAAAGTAATAAAAAAAAGGTGAAACAAACATAGGAATAAAATATAATTCGAAAAAAAGTTAAATGCTTTAAAGCTTTCGTTTTGAGAGCAGAATAAAAAAAAAAGTATGAAGTTTTATTTCAATGCCAAAAGTTCGTTGAACAATTCATTTTTCTACACATGGATTAAAATAGCAACAAATAATTGTTTTCAACATTCAGAAATATATATTATATATTCACCTTATTTAAGGTAAATATTGATTGAGAGCAATCAAATTTTATATTTTTAATGCTTTTACATATATTTCAAATAAATTTACAATACGATATTCTATAAATAATAAGAAATTATCACATTTTCATTAGAAATAAATGTTTTGCAAACATCTTTCTACTGAATTTTCTCTTTTCAAATAATTTTGATATATTACATATACTATATATTTCAGTTTCCTTTGACCAGCTACTGAATTTCCTAGAATTATCGCTTCAAGCAAGTCTAGCTTTAAAAAAAGTCTCACCGATTTTAATACAAAATTATCTACAATTTTCCCAAGAAAATAGAAAAAAAAGTCTTATTGTGAATGTATTCTACTACTAAAAGTTAACATTTGTATGTTTAACTTTCGGTCATAAACCCAAAATCTAATGGACACTCTTATCATGGGAACTAATATAAACCCCTTTTGTTTCTGATGAGATGAAGTAAATAATGCCTATCTGATGCACTTAGTAATAATTGCATTGCATATTTAGAAACCCCCACATTGTTAACTAGTCAGGTTCAAACCTATACGAGACACTGTATTTACTCGCGTTTCAAACCAATCTCTGCAATGAGCATTACAATCTCAAATCAAATTTTTTTTGTTGGGAATAAAATTAAATATTATTTTTGAAACAGTTTACCATAATACGATATTCAGTTTAGTAATGATGGTAAAAATACTACCTTAACCTTCATTTACTATTTAATTTTGTTGACCACCCCCTCCGAAATGGAAAAGCTACCACAATCTCACATGTTATCGGTTCTTGAGCTCTATCTCTCACAGACGTTGTGTAGTCGAAAAACAATGGCGGCGTGAGATATGACTCAGCAAACCCAGGCGACGTCTGCATTGTATGATAAGAGCATGGCAAAATCACATGCAACAGAAAATCAACAGCATTTCGACCCATCGAATGGCTTGGTTCATGGGCGAATGGTGTGGAAAGTGGAGCTGGCAGGACCTTGCAGCAGTGTTTTCTTTTTTCTCTAAGTAAGAACGTCTCCACTGGCACACTGGCTTGCGGAGGTCAGATGAGTGGGTTCAGCCGATATGCCATTTTAGACTGCACTAGCGCTGCAAGCGCGATAGCATCCAAAAATTTTCTGATTTTTATTTATTTATTTTTCAGCGAGTATGTTTATCAACAATAAGAATACCGAAATGTTGTTCCATATAAAGAAATTAATTGTTATGTGTACAAATTTAGGCCGATTTTGAATCATTTTGTATTTTTTTCAACAGAACTGATATAGGTTGGCTGTTTATCTATTGTTTTCATGCACACATATTACATGAAATAATGCGTATATAATATTTAAAGAACCAAGAAAGTTTTTATTACTTTAGAGAATGACAAAATGACTATATAAACGTATTAAAAATTTGTTAAAATCAGAAAATGTCCATTGGGCAAGATTTTGCTACGCAGGAATTATTTTAATTACCTTTTTAGAATGTTTTGTGTAAACATTTTACACCATCATTTCAGTATTTACCAATCTTTAAAGTATATAAAACAAGAAAAGCAGAACAAATTGTTAATAACTAATAATGAATGTAGAAATTAAAAACAGCATTAATAAATAAAACTTTTCACATAATACACAATCGTGAGTAATATAATCATCCACACGTATATCATACCAAAAGCCATACATTGCTTTATACCAAGGGAATACTATTACAATGAAACCTAAAGCATATATTCCCTTAAAATACAACTGAACATTAATCAACCAATTCTTTCAATGTTGTCCAACCACTACCTAAACGAACAGGATCCAAACGTGCCATTCTTCAAAGTTTACAAAACACGAAAGCCGAACAAATTGGTAATAACTAATAAAAGGTATAAATTAAAAACAGCAATAGTAAATAAAACTTTTCGCATAATACACAAGAGCAATATAATCATCCAAACGTATATCATACCAAAAAGCCATATATATTGCTTCACACCAAGGCAATACTATTTCAATGAAACCTAAAAACATATATTCCCTTAAAATACGATTGAACATTAATCAACCAATTCTTCCAATGTTGTCCAACCAGTACCTAAGCGAACAGGATCAAAACGTGATTTTAAAACTTAGTTTCAGCATTTAAAAAAAAAAAACAGAATAAAAATGAAAGGTTTTGCCAAAGAAATTTTTTTTCACAGTAGACCATAAGAAAACATTACGGACGAAATTGAAAAGGGTTGCCTTGCTGTCGACGCATGTTGCAATCCAACTGCAATGTGTCTTCCCTACCAACCTTTTACTCTTGCATACGCCAGCCTCTAATTACCTGTTGTTGTCCAGTATCGCAACAGAAAATCGAGTTCTTATTCTTTTCTTCCACGTTCCCCTTTCTTTTTGCATTTTCAAACGACCTTGAGATCCCCCAAGTCCAAAAAATAGCATCCAGGCGGCACACACCAACAGAATGAAACCTGTTCCGGCTGGAAAGGATTTCCCTGAGGTCGAGTACGCATACACAAGACAGTTTCGATTTTTTACAGTCTTTTCTTTTCTTTTTTTTTTTTTTTTACTTCTCGGTACTACTCTTGAGACAATTAAATTGCGTTGTTGCAAACGTCATACAGGATCCAACGCTCGCTTCCGGGCAGTTTGGAAACAAGTTCAGTGGGACATGAGTTTCACGGTCTACCGGAAATTGCTAGTGATGTTTCCGAAGTGAAGCACATCGTACGGTCATCGAGTCAATTTGTCCGCAAACGTCACTGGTTATGACAGTCTTTCGATCATAGTCAATGTCGTCGTTACCACTGAGTTTGCCAGAGAGCCCTTTTTAACTACGCTAACCATTATGGACCTGCTTAAGAAAATACATTTATTACATCATACTGTCGTGGTATCTTTTACATCAAACATATATGTATTTGAAAGAGAAATTTCCTTTATACTCACAATGTATAAAAGTAGTATAAATAAATAATGATGAGAATATGTAAAACCCCTTCGCATTACACCGACTGAGGCCCCATATATTATTAGATATTGATGTGACAAATAGTTAGTCACTTAAACTACTTTTGATTGCTCAACTGCCACTATTTCGAGGCTTTCAAATATTTAAGAACTTGAGAATGCTGCCTAGTAAAAGAAGTAATTTTGCTTTAGAAGCTCTTTTGTATTATTTAAAATATAGTTATGTTACATTGGGAATCTGATGACAGAGTGATTAGTATTCTGGCGTTCATTGCCACAAGATACCATGGATATTTGTAATATTTATGTCCACTTTAACCATAATAATATTTATGTAATATTTATGTCCACTTTAAACCATAGGTTACGGTCTAATATGACTGTTGGGCATAGGGCTGACAGCCCTACCCGGTAAAAAGTAACCATCTCCTGCCTCACAATCTGCCACAATAGGTAGACCTTGGCCTTGGCCCACCATGCGTTGTAGTTCCAGGGAGTTAGTTAGCTATGTGACATTGTTTCTCTGAAGAATTCATAATGAAGTTATTATTTATTAATATATTTACATCGGAAGTATTAAATTTCACTACAGGCATAATTTTTTACACATGAACTTCATTTAACCAAAAACATAAATTTCTAAAAGCTATGTATTTGTCGCAACATAATTTTGCTATTTTTAGAAGGATTTTATAGAAAGAAACCAAATAAGAAACATCTAGAAAAAAATTTTCTTATTTATTTAAGATTATCCGTTAGAAATTATATTAACTAAATTTCTAAACATTTATTATGCACTGTTAAAAAAATATATCAAATCCATGCACGTTTTAAACTTTCCCATTAAATTATAAGATCAAATACATTGAAAAGTCTTAAAAATACTGTAAAAAATTTTTACTTGTCCGTTAAAAAATTAAATTAGTTATTATCTCTGAATAAAGATCATTTCGCAAACAAGCACCTGCGCAAGCTATTAATAAATTAATGTTGAACTAGTGTAAAACCAGACATCCTTTTATGTTCTCTGTGAAGAGAGCTAACTCTTCTTCCAAACAAACAAAGGAAATTTTAGGTTAGCCGTCTTATTCGTTTGAATAAGACGGCTAAAACGTGGGAGTACATACTACAGAAGATAATGTTTTTCCACCATAAAAGTGGATTTAGGAAGCGTCTGCATTGCAATATTTGTTCACACTTTTTTCTCACAAAGATTTTATTATTCGAGGTGACACTTGCAGATGTTTGAGTCGGCCGGAGACAGCAGTGGTTCATTTACTTACACAAACTTTAAAAAAGTTTAACACCTGCCTCTTCCTTTGCAGAAAAAAATTTTTACTTTTTTTTAAATGGTAAAAACCCAGTTATTTTAAAATTTAGCATTCATATTTAATATGATTTTCAGCATGTCAAGAATAAAGAGCAAGGTCTTTACTTTGAATGTTTATTTTATTAAAAAATGTATTTGACCTCTAAAAAAATTTATTTAAGTGAGTGTTTATTAAAAAAAAAAATCATTCATAATTTTGTCAAATAATTTTGGTTAAATATTTAAGAGAAATATTGGGCAATATATCTTGTTTTAAAAGTTTGCAAATAAGAACTTAAGCTTATATATATATATATTAATTTTTAAAACACTTTAAGGCTTAATACTTTAAACACTTTAACACAAACGCTTTTAAACATTTTAACACCAAAACTTCTCTATTTTTTTTTTTTTTTAATATTTATATGATAAAGAATTAAGAGAAAGATATAATAGCTTCTTACTAACTGTCATATCATTACTAACTGTTATATTGCATAGTTCTTTTAGAAATAAATTATCAATAATATCAATGGTATATATTATAATATTAATCAAGTGGCCTGAATGGCTAGCGCTGGGTACCACAGGTTTCGGGTTCAAGTCTTCGCGGACAAGTCAAGGGTTCAAGTTAAGGAGTCACGGCTTATCTTCAAACTACACGCACCTCCTTGGTAGTGCTCAGTGAGTAACGTCGGTGCAGCGTTTGCCTTAAGGCATCAAAGACAATTGTCTAAGTGTTTGTCAGCTGCATTAGAACAAAAAAAAATAATATTAATCAATAATAATAATCATATATAGATCAACAAATTTAAATGCAAGAATGACTAATCTGCATTTAAAGTGAACTTAAACTTTAATTTATTATCTTTAAAATCTCGAATGAGGATAACTTCTCCGAGAATGCATTTTTCCTTTTGCATAAGATAGTTAACGACATTCCACACATTTAAATACGAAGGTAATAGGATAAAAAAAAAAAAAAAAAAACCGAGAATGGCTAATTAATCTCGCAATCGACAGGTAGTAAGATGCGTCGTTTGAGATCAAATGACCTAAATAGAACCGATATGCTCTAGATTCAGGTTTCCAAAAATTTGGGACGCTAAATCGGATTAAGTTCATAAAAACAACTCTCTAATTTTAGACACAAAGTGATGGGTAGCATGATTCACAGGTAGAGTATTAGTTTACTGGAAGAAAAATTCGACTTTTTTAAAAAAAGAAAAAAAGTTGCTTAAATTCATACTCGCGCTCCATTAATCTGAATTATTGGTGAAAGAAAATCTTTTGTTTGCAGCTGGTTTTGAGTAAATTTGCAGGTTTTTTTTTTTGATATATTTGCAGTAAAATATATTATAAAATATATTTACAGATATATTTGCAGTAAAATATAACGCAAATGTAAAAAATTTATAAAACATGAGATATATACATTTATTAAAAAAATTGTATTTATTATTGAAAAATATTATAAAAATTGTATAAATTTAATAAAAATTTAATAATAATAATAAAATTTTTAATTATTATTGAAAAATATTATAAAAATTGTGTAAATTTAATAAAGATTTAATAATTTTATTTATTTTTTTTAACAAAATTTTATTTATTATTGAAAAATATTATAAAAATTGTATACATTTAATCAATTTATTATAAAAATTGTATAAATTTAATCAATTTATTATAAAATTTGTATAAATTTAATCAATTTATTATAAAAATTTTATTTATTATTTATTTGTGTTGTAAAAATTGTTATGTTTTTAGTATAAAACTTTTTTTTTTTTTTATGTATAAACTTTGTTTAAGATTCATTTTATGTAATATAAGAATAAAATCACTTTATTGATTTTTAGTTCATTATTTTACGCCAGCTTCAATTGAGAAATATAAATTTTATTTTTACTCTTATTGTTATTATATTCGAACACCAGGCATTTTGTACTGAGGTCACTTGCAATTAGAATGACAGGGATGTAGCAGATTCAGCATTAACGAGGATACATCATGGAAAAATTTTTACACAGCAGCTACGTTATATCACCACAATTCACCCCACTTAAGCAAATAATGTAGATAAATGTTAAGCAAGTAATTAGATAAATATTAAATGAAATAATTATACAGATTTTTTTTTTCAGGTTAAACTTTTTTTTCACATATGAATTTTGAATACATTTCCCATTCTTCTTCTTTCCTGGCGCAACAGCTCCAAGATGGTCTAGGGCCGATTGGCAAATTTCGAGACAGATGTTTTTCTGTTAACGGCTTAAGGTTGTCTGTCCTACGTTCAACCCTCTACAGTCATATTAGACCGGGACCTATAGTTTAAAGTGAATTCTGAACCACTACAAACATCCATGGCACCGTTGGGACTCGAACACGAAACCTGTGGTACCGACCACCAAAGCGTTAGACATTTCCCATTTCCCATTGACAGATAAATTTAAAGAAATATGAATGAACTTTAATTTAATAATAATTTTGAATTTAAATAAAACTGAACTTTAGTCAATTTATATAAAAACATAAGAATTGAAGAAAATAAATATGTAAATAATTTTAAAATATGTCTAAAATTCATTTCGTAGCATCGGAATACAATACTATTTAAATAAATAAAATATTAAAAAACTACACAAATAATATTGATGTCATAACATTTTAAAATTATATTGTTATTGATCGAAGTATTGTTCCAACTCCCTCGACTACATTAAATTACTCGTAATTATGCAAGAATTTGTTGTTGAAAAGTTATTTAATCTCAGAACAAATCGCAGGTGCGTGTATGTCAACTTACGAAAAACATCATCAGCAAAATGTGCAAGGTGATCATTTCACTTCATTCTGTGTGAATTATGGGGAATCATCAATAATGAAAAAATTAAAACTCCTTTTTTTTCTTCGCTTCTAATCAAACAGGCAATTTTAATCAGGCAGAATTTTTTTTTTTTTGTAATGTATTGATATTTATTTTTCAATTAAAAATAAACATAAATGCATTACAAAAAAAAAAAAAGCTTTTTCCTTAAATTTTTAATGATTGTTGGAAATATTCACTTTTGCGAATTATTAAAACTTCACACATATTTGCATTCAGAATTGGATAAGAATCGCTTAACAAACAATTTTAAATTGAATCTTTAATTAATCGATGTTACTTTTAATTTAATACCTTATTTTCATTTTTTTCTATCTTTATATAAGCATACAAAATTGTATTGATTTAAAAAAATAATAATATCCTATATACTTTATATACGGAAAATATCCATTAATATGAGATAATGAAAATCGTTGTAATTAATTTTTAAAAACTTAAGAAAGCCTGCTGAAAGTCATAAAAATTAAAATAAAGACAATTCAACCCCATAGCTTTTTAATGAGAAATATATTAAGCTTGACATGTATACTGTAAATAAATGGCGTAAAAAATTAAATTCGAACATTGAACAATCTGCAATCAAAAGCAAATTTTTTAAAAGAAACTAACACCAAAACAAATTGCCATTAAAAAAGCAGCACAACCTCAAAAAAAAAAAAAGTATAAGCTTTTCTTCAATTTGCTTTTACGTGCTACAAAAAAACTGATAGAATGTAACTTAAAAGGCTGTAACAAAACGTGACAAGTTCGAATTCCAGTAAGCATGTCCGAATGTCAATGCGACATACAGAAAACGAACATGAGTGAAAAGGTTGAATTACGACAAGGAAATTTTTCCAAAACTTTAATCAACCTGTTGTAATTAATCGATTTTCGACAAAACATACAGAAAAAGAAAGAAATACCGATGAAAAACACCCTGGAAATTTTCACCCGATCTTTCTTTTCCTTGTAACTTCTCCCAATACTCAAGAAGGCTGGGTGTTGAGTGTCAACAGATATTAAAATCAGCACCCATAAAGATGCAGATAGCTTGGCTGCCGTTGCTCTGTATACGTACGTGACATTTATATATAAATTAATGTCGTAAAAAATGAATTTTAATACTGAACAACCTACAGTCAAAACGCACATTTTTAAAAGAAACCGACACCAAAATAAAATGCCATTCAAAAAGCAACACACACCGCAAAAACAAAGTATAAGCATTTCTTCAATTCTCCTTTTGCGTGCAACAAAAACTGATAGTAACTTAACTTAACAAAAATGTGACAAGTTCGAATGTTCGAATGTCAAGTTTTGTGCAGTTCGAAGTTTTGTTCAGAATATGTTCGCAAGTCAATGTGAGCTGCAGAAAACGAATATGAGTGAAAAGGTTGAATTATGAGAAGGAAATTTATTCCAAAACTTTGATTAACCTGCTGTAATTAATAGATATTCGACAGAATATTAAAAAAAAAAAAAAAAGAAAGAAAGACCGATGAAAAACACCCCGGAAATTTTCACCCGATCTTTTGTACCTTCTCCCAATCCTCAAGAAGGCTGGGTGTTGAGCGTCAACAGATATTAAAATCAGCACCCATAAAGATGTAGATAGCTTGGCTGTCGTTGCTCTGTATACGAACGTGACGTTTATGTATAAATGAATAGTCAAAAAAAAATAAATTTTAATACTGAACAACCTGTAACTAAAAGAAAATTTTTTAAAAGACAAACAAAATGACATTCAAAAAACAACACAACCTCAAAAACAAAGTATAAGCTTTACTTCAATTTGCTTTTACGTGCTACAAAAAAAACTGATAGAATGTAACTTAAAAGGCTATAACAAAACGTGACAAGTTCGAATTCCTGTAAGCATGTCCGAATGTCAATGCGACATACAGTAAACGAACATGAGTGAAAAGGTTGAATTACGTCAAGGAAAATTTATTGCAAAACTTGTTATTATTAATCGATTTTCGACAAAATATTAAAAAAAAAGAAAGAAAAACCAGTGAAAAACACCCCGGAAATTTTCACCCGATCTTTCTTTTTCTTGTACCTCAAGAAAGCTGGGTGTTGAGTGTCAATAGATATTAAAATCAGCACCCATAAAGATATAGATAGCTGGCTGTCGTTTCTCTGTATACGTACATGACGTTTATATATAAATAAATGGTGTAAATAAAATATATTTTAATACAACCTATAGCTAAAAGAAATTTTTTTAAAAGAAACCGACACCAAAACAAAGTATCATTCAAAAAAGCAACAAAACCTCAAAAACAAAGTAACATATAACATATTTTCTTCAATTCTCTTTTGCGTGCAACAAAAAACTGATAGAATGTAACTTAAAGTCTGTAACAAAACTGTTAACAAAACGTGACAAGTTCGAATTCCTGTAAGTGTGTTCGAATGTCAATGCGAACTACAGAAAACGAACATGAGTGTAAAGGTTGAATTGCGACAAGGAAATTTACTCAAAACTTTGATTAACTTCTTGTAATTAATCGATTTTTGACAAAATGTAACAAGTAATATAAAACAAAAATTTAAGGCAATTCCTACTTTTTTTCACTATATTGCAGAAAGTCCTTTATAAATAATTTTCATTCATTTTTTAAGTTTTTCTGGCGCCATCTATTGGTAGATATATGCAACTTAAATCTAAAAAAAAAATTTTAATTAATGAATTAATATTTGAAAAAACTGTATTAACATCAAGTGTCATCCACTACAAGTTCAAAAAAAATGTATTTGAACTCGAGTGGATCAATAAAAAAGTATTTTATGAACGATTGAAAATTGGAACAAGATATATATAGGGAGAGTGTGAGCTAATAGAAGGAATTGAAAAAAAAAGAAAGACCAGTGAAAAACACCCCGGATATTTTCACCCGATCTTTCTTTTCCTTGTACCTCAAGAAAGGCTGGGTGTTGAGTGTCAACAGATATTAAAATCAGCACCCATAAAGATGCAGATAGCTTGGCTGCCGTTGCTCTGTATATGTACGTGACCGAGAACTGTCTTCTCGCCTTCAATGGCAGAAAAACAAACTAAAGAAGCGACATCGATGCTGCACAGAAAGAAGAAGGCTTAAGTACACGCGTGCATGCATGTCGACTTGGCCTTGACCTCTTTTCCTCTTTGCCAACTCGGTGGTCTCTCTGTCTCTCTTCTGTTTCACTGCCTAGCTCCGTCGACGGAGACAACCCGCTGATAATACTGACGTAACCGAAAGAGAATCAAGCATTTCCAAGAAATTTCTTTACTTGTAGAATCTTGGCAAATGTTAGGATTTGTGTTTGTTTTTCATCAAAGAATTAAGCCTCTCCAAATGATGGAACAAAAGCAAAGAATAAGAATTTTTGAGCAAAATTTATTTGCTCTTTCTAAATGATGTAACGATTAAAAGCCTAGTGCGTAGTATGTAGCTTGCAAAAAAAGCGACACGAGCTCGATTCCCACTGGCGGCGTGTGTGGTAACTATTACTTTTGTAAAAAAGGTTAAGTGGCTAGCGGTTTTGTGTCACAGTATTTTGCATTAGTTTGGACAGACTGTTGGATATTTTCTGAGTTTTTTTTCCCCATATACGAAAATGAAGTATAATGTTTTTGAAAGTCTATGTGCTGGATATTATTTTAGGTAGTGAAAATTGTAATATTTAAGTGGTAGTGCTTCATAATAAATACATCAGAGAGTTCCAGTTGTATAAAAAAAAAGAAAGTCCCCTCATATTAGCAAAAAATTATTATATAATGCATTTAATAAGTGCCGCATTTACATATTTATCTCATATTGCATAAGCAATAATATATAATTTATTATATCTCTAATCTATATTATTTGAGAAAGGTATAATTTATTGACTAGCGTTCGGTGCCACGGGCTTCCGGGTTCCATTCCCGTCAATGCCATTCATATTTGTAGTGGTTCGGAATCAACTTTAACCATAGGTCTCGGTCTAATATGACTGTTAGGCGTAGGATTGATAACACTACTCCAAAACAGGAAAACATCTCCAGTCTCGAAATCTACCAGTAGGCAGATGGCCCTTCATAGGCTGCTGCGCCGGTGAAGAAGATAATTTTTATTATTTAGCATCCCAAATTAAACGCAAATAATTGACAATAATATATATATATATATATATATATATATATATATATACAGTACGTTACAGTGATTAGCGATTTATAAAGAACATGTACAAATAATGTATCTAGCATCTAATTAATAGTCAATTAAATGTTAAAGCACTTTTATCATAATTCTTCCACCTAGAAGCCAAAAATTATTGCTGGATTCTTTTTTATGTATACACCTACATTAAAACAGTATATGAAGTTGAATTATGCATAAAATTATGTGCAGTTATAATCACAAAAAAAAAAAAAAAAACGCAATGGATTTTATTCATTTGAAACACATTTTCGCATCTTAACGAATATTGCAAATAATCACAATCCTTCATAAGAAGCCAGCAACGTTCATGTATATTATCAGGTTATAGTTCTCAATAAATCGGTACCAATTCGCACTAACAGCTAAATTGCAACCTTGAAAGCGCAAAACGGAATTCCGATGAATTCGCAGAAGTTTTCAGATTTTGCTCCACTGACTCACCATCCCCAAAAAGTGAAAAGCGATTCATGCACTTCAATGCGACACCAGCATCCAGCGCAATGAGTACAGCGAGCATGAAATCACTCTTCTCAAATTGCACATTAGAATAAAGTTCCAGGAGAAAATTCTGCTTCCTCTGCCAGCCTCATTTCCTTCCTTCCTTCCTTCCGGTAAACACGTGACCGAAAGCTTCACTCCTAACATTGTTGCACTTGATTAAGTTTCGATTTTGTGTGATAAAGGGGTTTTTCCCATTCCACGTTTGTTTTCGTACTGATAGCCACCTTGGATATTCCAGGAGGAATCTATCTGCAATCGCCTACTTCCATGAGTGGTTAAAAAGGTTTCAGTAAAACTAGATAGCTTTGGGTAGGAATTCTATTGGCTATGGAGATCCTATTACTATTAGATACGAAGATAGCCTCAAGATTAGAGGTTCATGAACTATTTGAAAAAAATTTACAAGATTCAATATGATGGAATATGTGTCAAAATATACAAACCAATATAAAGGCCTCGTTTGGTTTCAAATTTTGTGCCTTCCGTAAAAATTATTAATCTATAACATAAATTAAAAATATAATTGATGTTTAAGATGGGAAAAATAACCCTTTTCTTAGGTTCTATTTCAGAGCTTTGTTTATTAAGAAATATAATTGCAATTTTAATAAAAACAAATGCATGTTTACAAAATGCATGTTTTGGGAATAAAAGAATTTGTTTACTATTTGTAAGCAAAGTTTAACTCGCTTAGCTCTAGAATTGACTGAAATTACCTAGTAATTTTATTAATTCTATATGTTTGTCTTTTATGTTTCTTTTTATTAATAATTTTATTAATCCTATGTCAAAAATTTTCTTTGATTACTAACAACGTATTATAACCTTAATTTTTGCAAATTTGGGTGTATTTTTTACATTAAGATATCCATATATTTTATAAAATCTTAATAAGTAAATCCAGCAATAACATCTCTTATATATTGACTAAAAAATCAATTTATCGGGAAATAAGATATAATTAAATATTTTTCTTCAATCAATCCTTATTAATATCAAATCAATATGCAATAAAATAATTTTTAATAAAATTTATAATATAGTAGAGTCCTGTTTATCCTAGGTGAGCAAAAAACTCTGTCTTTCCATACATTAGCTAGAGGAGTCTGAACCAGAAAAAAAGGATAATTAGCTAGCGATTTTTTAATGCTATATGAATGTATATTGCTTATGATGATACTATACAAATATATTATTCTCATAGAGCATTTCGTAACCAACAAACATTTTGAGAAAATATTTTTTTAAATATCACACAATTTACATGAAAAATATTTGATTATTCAAAAAATTATCATAATTATAATATTTTTTAAAAATTTATTCATAAAGTAGATGAAAGATGATGCATTTTTGCAATGATTGATGCAATTTGCAATTTATTTTATACAGCTAAGTACTGTAAAAAATCAATGCACGTAGCAGATACAGAAATAAAGTAAAAGCACCAACAATTAAACTTTCCAAAGGGAGCCAAAATAAAAAATAAAAAACAGAGAAAAAAAACCCTCGCCTATATCCCAAGATGTCCTTTCAAGGCCCTGCGAATCGTTCGGCTTAACTCCAGTCGAAGAAGTTTTTGTGTAATAATTACCTGCCATTCGAGAACATCTAAAACGGCAGCTGATGAAGAAGGACAGTTGTCACTTCTCAGCCAAAGAAAAAAGAAAAGAATGTCCAAAAAAAGAGACAGCCTTGAAAGCGTCTTGATACACTCAAGTAGGCAGAAACCAGCTGAAATAATAAGTACCAAATCCCCCTATCTCGAACGAGCAAGCTCAGAAATAAAGGTGATAGAAACTGTAAGGTGCCTGTAAAAATCTTACCATGACTAACACAATGCTGATGGAAGACTTAAATTCTTGTTTTCAAGTAATGACGACATATAATCACGATACTTTAAAAATACAAGACATGTAATCATTAATTGTAAAAGAAGCTGTTTCTTTAAATCTCAATCTAAAATAATTCATGACATAGAAATTAAGCAAATTAGAAACAATTAAATAAAAAATTAATGTGTTTAATTAGTTCAATTTAAATATTTTTCAGAACTAATTATGTTCATGATTTGATTAGATCTTTAAGTCACTAATTTTTTAATAAAGATTAAAAGCATATAATTAATTGTAATTTTTTTTTTTAATTTAAATATGGTGCATTTTTGGAAAACAATAAAAAGAATCTGTAACACGATACGATTTAGATTAGTCTTTTAGTCTTAGATTTAGACTACTTTTAGTCTTAAATCTTAGATTTACACTTCTTTTAGTCTTAGATTTAGACTACTTTTAGTCTTAGATTTACACTTTTAGTCTTAAATTTAGTCTTCTTTAGTCTTAAAAGAAGACTTCTTTAAGTCTTAGATTTAGACTTCTTTATTTGAATATAAAATTTCTACAGAAAAAAATCTTCACCAACTTTCAAAATTGAGTTCTTATATTCTTGACTGGTTACTTTATTAAACATTTTTGGAAAAAAATTCAAAATAGAAAATATTGTAAATAAATTTAAAAAAATATAATAGTAAAAAAAGCTGTTTTTTTAAAATAATTTCAGCAAATGCAAATGGAAAGTTTTGCATCATTTGCATTTTTTTTTATATTTTTCGTTTTGAAATATTTTAGATTTGTATTACTAATTGCCTTTCATTACTATTGCCAAAGTTTCAGAAAAGATTAGAAAATAATTACAAAAAAAATTCCATTTATTTTCATTTCATTATTAAATTTATGTATTTTTTCAAATGCAATGGCACTGATAGCTTTTATATTTATATTTTAACGTTTATGCATCTTTTTAAAATTAAAAATTATGATACTTAATTTTTCGAAAAAGAATTATAAATCAAACATTTTTAATTATTTCCATTAAATTTAAAACCTATAATCATTTTAATTATAGGTTCGTGGAATTAAATAATAAATTCCACGAACTTAAAGCTACTAACTAAACTTGATAATAGTAATAAATTATTTTATCCATGTATTGTCTACATTTTATTCTTAATTCACTCAAACTAATCTATACTGAAAAATGAGAAGGCAGTTAAAATTACAGTGAATACTAAGAACTTCTAATTAATAAATCTACACAAAAAGAAATCTCAAGGACTCAAGCTCACATCTATTAAAGATTAAATGTAACTTAAAAAAAACATAATTTGTGCTATTTAATAAAAATACAAAAAAAGTAAAAATTGGACATTGTATCTTTTAAAAAGTGAATAAAAGAAATTCTCCATATTTACCAATTGCATTTTTTATCGTCTTTCCAAAATTAAAATGGCATTGTTTCTCCCACTCTGAAATTCTAAATCTGACAATCTCAGAAAATTTATCTAACCACGTCACGACCAGGGCATTATCAAATGACACGGGGTAAAAATAATGTTTGGGCGATAAGTAGTAATCAACAACAAATTTATTATCCCGCCATTTTTTCTTTTATGAAAATATAGGATTTTCTTCTTTTTTTTTCTTTAAGAAACATTACTAACTACTCAAGGACTTCTGTTAATTCTAATGTATTCAGTGATGGTGCTAGTGAAAATCGGCATCCAGCATAAAGAATACTGCCCGTACAGGTTTGAAATATTGAGCCTGGATTTCTCAAGGATATTTGTATCCAAGGACTGCTATGCCGATGTTCTTTTCTATACAGTAACGGGCATCAGCATAATTCAATTAGAAAAAAAAAAGTTTATATTTTTTTATCACCGAGCTATCTATTTAAGTATGCGTCACGAACGGACCATAAACAAGTTCTGTGAATTTAATCATTCAATTCCAGTTTCATACCAAAAGAAGTAATGAACGGTATAAGAATATAATTTGGAGTTTTGTCGACAAATGATAATTACAGGTGTACAGAAAATTTGTATACTTTTGATATTAGAAAAGACCTCAACTTAACCTTAATAAGGGAATAGAATCTAAGCAGACCTTTTCATTGTAGACAATAAAGTAAAACAAAAATGTTTTACTGAATACAAATGCATGCAAATTAATAAATTGTAGGTTTAGTAAAACTAAATTTATATTTAAATTGTTTTCGTTATCCCTGCCAATCAAAATAATTCAACCTAAAAAAAATACCAAGACAGTATATTAGTGTCAACTTGTGATTATATAACCCAATGTTACTTAATATATTTATTCAGGTTTAATTCTAAATTTTATACGCCGGCATATGTATGGCACATATTTTTAAAGAAAGCTACATGATGATACTGATTGTGGTTAAACCCTATACCAATATATATAATATTACAACTCGTCAAATTCTTCGTTTGAATTCTAAAACTGAAAATTAAAAATCATATATAGCAACCTTAATTATCAAAAAAGGGTACTTAAAAGTTTTCATACATTTCATAAATTTGATTATGGTTTAAATAAACAACACTAATTAAACAATAATTACTGCTATTCAAATTAAATGTAATTTGAAATTATTTTTATGACAACTACCAAGAACATATTCACACTTAATGAATATATTTAAAAAATATAGTGAAGAATGTAACTTACAGAGCAGATTTTGTATGCACTAACGTTACATGGGTGTTGCAAATAGATATTTTTACAAGGCACCCATTAATATCAATGACATATATTTTAAAAAGAAAGTTACATGGTGATACGTTGTGGCTGAACCGCAGTACATCAACATATAACAAGTCGTCAAATACGTCGCTTGAATTCTAATACTGAAAATTAAACGATCATATGAAGTAACCGTAATTATCTGAATATATATATATATATATATATCGAAGCTAATTGTTCTATCTGATATATTTAAAATTTGGTTTTAAAATTATTCAATTTTAAAACCAAATCCCTACCGAAATAATTGTAAATATAACTTTAAAATTTACTTTAGTTGAATAAATTATGAATTAACTTTTAATCAGTAAAAAATAACTAATTAACTTTGAATGCTTATATAGCAAAAGTAAGAAAAAAATTTTTTGTGTGATGTGTAAGCATTGAAAGTTAATTATTTATTTTTACTTTAAAAAATAAGAATATTTTTTTTTTTTTTTAAATACGCAATTCAAGTATATTGCTAACATTTTACTTTTACAAATAAACAAACGTAATTTTAAGGCAAATTTATTATTTATCACTTTCATACTGATGAAGGAATTTTAGCAAGAAAACTAATATAACAGTTTAAGCAAAAATTTTCATGAATTATAAAATACCCCCCCCCTTGTTAAATGAATAAAATATTTGTGCTTTTTCTGTTGTAAATTCAGTGATTTTTTTAATCTTTCTGAAGTAGAACAAAGTATTCATTCAACAATTCAGAATGTTATTATACATAAAATTTAGGATAGGGCTTTATGTAGATGTTTTGAAAACAATAAACAATTTATTTTGCAATTATTTACATATTTTAAGCTATTTATAATTTATTTTCTGCATAGCGGTGTTTCAACAGATAACGTTCCTAGTAGTGGTATCAGCCGGTAGAGTTGAAAAATTAGCTTTTATGTGATAATTATTAATTGCAATGATTAATTCATTAACTAAGCAAGTTGAGCTTTATTGTTTTGACAATACTTAGTTATCAAAAGTCTTATTTGATACTTTGCAATTAAATAAAGCATAACAAAACCACAGAAATTTTGCCTTAAACAAAAAAAAAAAATGAACAATACTAAAATTATTATATGTGCCATAAAAATTATTCTACAATTCTTAACGAAATAGAAAACATAATTTAACGATGTACCCATTCTCGTTCGATGAAAATCACATGGTTGTAAGAGAGATTCTCTATTGGAGAAATGAAAATAGCATCGGTATTCAAAAGTAAATCATTCCTGCGTCAGGGTCAATTGATACCAATCATGCAGCCCGATAAAAATAGTGCGCGCATTTTCAACCTTCAGATTAGAAAAGCAATACTTTTGCAGCAAGTGGGCGTGATCGCGGCTCGGTTGCAATCTTCGTTAAAAACACAGGCATTCAAAATACACTTACCTGATAACTCCTGATTGCGTCTGGTGCCTCACGTGGTTCTATCACACTGATTAGGGGTCATTCATTGGGAACAGAACTTTGCAACAAAAAAATTTTAACACTTGCTTTTAAAATTTTTTTTTTTTTTTTTAGTAAATTTATCTAGAAATCAAATTAAAACTTTTAATTTTTAAATAAAAATTTTAAATAAATTTGAGAGATAAATACTCTGCAGACTAAATAGTAGGTGATAAAGAGTTACCGCGCCAAAGAGGAGCGGCGAAAAAGTAAACAAAAATTCGTTCTTCCACGAAATACGCCGACAGAAGTTCGCAATCGCAAGCACAAGTGGCCTTCACGATTGGACAGTCTGGCGCGGAAATCAAACGCGCCAAAGTTTATTCTCTGCAGGCGCCAAGTGGAAATGATTTGGCGATTACTGAATTCTAAATTAAATAACAATGTTTAAGAATGTTACAAAAAAAAAAAAAGAAAAGAATAAAAAAAAAAAAGATTCGTGTGTCCAGCTAGACCATGAGTGGGCACATCACCGGTGCATCGTCTGACCCAGTTTTCGCGTCACAGGGGGTTACACTCGAAAGAATATTATTACATGGTACCAACATTTTGAAACTTTTTGTTCTTCAATTTTTCCCCTTTTTTTCTTTGTTTTGAAAGAGCACTGTTTCACCAAGAATTTCGTAGCACGCTTTTTTAAGCGAATTTTTTTATGACCTTTATCTTTACTTAGCCTCTCCCATTTTCTAACGAAATTATTTCTTCTTTTAAAATTTTTTAAAAAGTTTTTTGTGACTTTCAACATTCAATGTTATTCAGAAAAAAATTCGTAATCGTAATCGAAGAAAAACTTTCATATTGTAACCTAAATTCGTTTTATTTTGTAGAATAATAAAATATATCTTTTAACATTCTGTCCATAATGAAACACTTCATTTTGAACGTTTTAAATTCTATTATGAGTACGTCAATGAAATAAAAGTAAACAAAGGACGTCTATAAAGGGTGTTTTTTTTTTTTCATATTTTCAGGAAGTGTGATTTTTTTTCCACATAAATACAAGTTGAGCAAACATTAAATCAACATTTAAAAAGAGTAATCCATGAAAGTAATCTTTTTTTTCATGGAATCACTCTGGATTTTTTAGTAGACTATCAAAAGCATTAAAAAATATCTTGACTTGAATATTTATATTAATTAATTTATTAATAAAACTTCAAGCTGAACATAAAAAGTTATATACTACATGCCTCTATCAATTTCCGTATTAACATCTTTATTTACATGAATCAATTATATTACTACATAAATCAACTATATTACTATATGAATCAATGATATTATACATAGATTTTTAATGCTGATACTGATTTAGTAAACAGTTTACATAAGTTAATTATAAGAACCACATAAATAATAATTTACATAAGTTATTATAAGAACCACATAAAATAATAATTTTACATTAACTATTAGAAGAACTGTGATTTAAATTTTAAGAAAGCGCTTTAAGCCATGTTTGAGAGATGTGTTACATAGCTTTAAAATCTCATAATTAATATCAAAATAGATAACAATCTCAAATTTTCTAAGGCAAATTCTTAAAGAATTAATTAATAAAGGCTGATAAAATTATGAAATAAGCATTTGGTGAAGTGGTAAAACCCTTTTGATAGTTGTGTTACATAGCTTTAAAATCTCATAATTAATATCAAAATAGATAACAATCTCAAATTTTCTAAGACAAATTCTTAAAGAATTAATTAATAAAGGCTGATAAAATTATGAAATAAGCATTTGGTGAAGTGGTAAAACCCTTTTGAGAGTTCAACAAATTATTCTGAATTGAAGTAATTGATCTCCGTGATAAAATTTTCCAGAGCCTGAAAATTTTCAAGGACTTAAAAATGTTAAACAGGAATAACTTAAAGAAAGTAACGAAATAAAAAAAAAATTTCCTTATAGGACCATTATTTTCCTTTCCATTGTTTAAATTTACATCTAAAATCCATCTCAATTACAGATTCATCTCTTTATTTTATAATCTGTGTTATTAATTCTCTAAGAATCATACTCAATTAAAATAAATTATATTATTAAACTTCCTGATGTCAAATTTTTGAAAGAACTTATGGTTTAAGTCTATATCTGAAATCTACATAGATCTCAGTTATTACTAGATTATATCAACCATCACACAAAACCATTTCAAACTAAATCTGATTTTTTAACACTTTAAAGGCATTAAATCAAGAGCCTAAAATAAGATACAATTTTTTTCATCCATGGATTATTTTTCTTGATTTCTTGTTCAAATATAATTCTATAAACCATCATTACTATATTCATTGGTTTGTTTTATGCATTTATGCCATAATCCTATTAAGTAAATGGATTTTCTACCTAATCTAGATGAAAGACAGACCAAAAAAATTTTGAAACAAGAACGAAATAATACACTCATGTCCATAAATTAAGGATAATTCAGAATCACACAGAAATTGAACTCTAAAATAAAAATTTCACCTGTAGAATTATCACACACATCTTGAAGAGGAATATGCAAATTACAGGAAACCACCAGATGGCGCGGATAGTACGTCACAATGACGAGAGTGTAAGAGAGGGGTATATAAGGACTGGTGGCAAAGAAGTAAAATTGTTCACAAGCGCTTTAAAGCCTTTCAGTGCAATAACCGCATAGTTATGGCACAAAGGAAGCATTTGGATGATTTTTTACGTGGTAGAATAATCGGACGACTGGAATGTGGACGTATCCAGCTGGAAGTATCCGAGGAACTTGGAATCGCCCAGAGTGTCATCTCCAGGCTTTGGCAACGATTCCAAGATGATGGTAATGTGAGTAGATGTTACAGCACAGGTCGCCCCGAGTTACAACGCCGAATGAAGACCGGTATTTAGCAGTTACTGCCAAAAGAAACAGACGGAGCACAGCATTAGACCTGTCTCGTCAGCTCTCTTCAGCTACCAGTACGACAGTTTCAAGGCAGACCGTGTACAGAGGCTTAAGGCACATTGGTCTATATGCTCGTAGGCCTGTCAGATGTGTTCCACTTACCGCAACTCAATTAACCTGAGTAGAGAGCATGCATTGTGGACACCGCAACAGTGGTCTGGTGTGATGTTTTCCGACGAGTCCAGGTTTAGTTTACAGTCTGATTCTCGCCGGACTTTCATATGGAGAGCGCCAGGTACCCGTTAAAACCAAGAGAACACCATTGAACGACACCGTTACGGTGGTGCAGGATGGCTCGTTTGGGGAGGAATTATTCTTGGTTCCAGAACTGACCTGCATGTTCAGAGTGTAACGACGGCAGGCCACATCTATCGGGATGTCATTCTGGAACAACATGTACGTACGTTTGTTTCTGGGGCGCCATGGGTGCTGAATTTATGTTTATGGATGACAACGCCCGTCCTCACCGTGCAAACATTGTAGACGAATGCCTTCAATTGGAGGATATCACCCGTATGGATTGGCCAGCATACTCACCAGACTTGAATCCAATAGAGCATGTGTGGGATAAGATTAGCCGACGAATTGCAGCCCGTCAACCACCTCCCACCTGTCAACCGGAACTTCGGAGGGCATTGCTTGATGAGTGGTGTAATATTACCCAAGATCAGATTGATAATTTGATACTCAGCATGCCTAGGTGTTGTAAGGCCTGTATTGCATCATGCGGGAGACATACTCCACATTAGCCATCGTACTAACCATGTTATACTGTTTTTTGTAAATAGGTTCTTTTTTGAAATTTGCTCCAGGGAGTAAAATCGCAATTTTTATTAATTATGTCAAACATATAGCATCTTTTTTGCTCTTTACTTTTGTTTAATAAATAGACTTTTTCAAATAAGTCAAATTTGTTTTGCTTCTGTCTCTTTCTTTGCCTGAACTTCATTATCCTTAATTTATGGACATGAGTGTACCTCAACCAACGAGCATTTTTTTTACCTTTCCTTCAACTTTAGTGGTTTTCCATACATTGTTGTAATTATTTTTGTTGACAGTTTCCATTTTTATTGAACCTGCCACAATGTGATAGAGGTGACATTGGATTTCTGTACTGAGGAAATACAGTTCAAAATCTGATCTTTTGTCGAATGGAAAATTATTATACTAAAGGATATAAAATGATTATACTAAAGGATGGGCAAAAGTAAATCCATAGAATGGGTTCTTCTATAGAGCTCAATCAGACGAAGAAAGGTAGGATTCCTCTAAAATGCTCCTGACGCCCGATGGACAATTGGCTAGAACTCTGACCTCTGGTATCACAGGCTTCAGGTTCGTGGCTGCGACATGGATGTCAATTAATGGTTTCGAATCCACATTAAACTGTAGGTATCGGTCTAATTACCCTAAAGTGTGCAAAAAAATGGCCGTAGAGAGACAAATCAAATCTAAAACGCACTTGATGGTATTCCTTCCAAAATGCGAAGATGTAATATAAATGTAGAATTACAGATTTCCATTGTGCAAGCCTTTGGTAACTCGGAATCTACCATTCCGCTGGCGAACCACTTCAATTTTGTAAATCAACGACTTCAGGTGCCCGGCATTTGAAAACAACATTTACTTGTATAAAATGTAATGAATCAGATTACTTTTAAGTAGTTATATCTATTTTCATTCTACTGACAGTATATTTTGAGTCATTTTTATTTTGAAACGAATACACTTGTCTTGCTTGAAATTATTCATAATCAAAATCGTTAAAAAAATAATTTATTATAATTGAAATGGTATATAATCGTTAATGATATATAATTATTGATATATAATAATAATAAAATTGTTATTTATAATTAAAATGATGTCTAATAAACATACCAATTCAAGCTCCACAAGCATTCGTTAGTTTTCTTTCTTTTTTTTTTTTTTTTTTTTTTTTTTTTTCAATTCTGAATATTTAACATGAAAACTTGTACCCAAGACAGTTAACATCGATATTTTATAATAAATATTTTGAAATCAAATAATAAATAAATGACCTTAAGTAAAAATTACGTAAGAATCCTCTTTGCAATTTCTCTTACACCAAACTTCAGTTATGTTTAAGACGTCCTTACAACTTTAACGTAATACTAAACCTTCCTGAAAATCATCTTAAGCTATTAATGATTGATTCGAATGACAATTTACTCTAATCGTAAGTTTTCAACGCGAAATATTAAACAAGAAAAGGGGAGAAGGACATCAAGAAAGATGAAGAAAAAAATAGTACAATAAAACTAGTACAAAAAATGAACAGTACTAGTAGTACATAAAACTAAACCGTACTAGTAGTACAAACTAAACTAAAACGATAGTACAAAAAAAACTATATAGTACAACAAAACTATTAAATCAATGACCTTAAATAAAAATTACGTAAGAATCCTCTCGGCAAATTCTCTACACAGTTACGTTTAATACGTCCCTACAACTTGGAACGTAATTACATTAATACTAAACCACCCCTGAAAATCGTCTTGAGCTAGTAGTGATTGATTCGAACATCCATTTACTTTGTCGTTTCAATGCGAAATATTAAATAAGAAAAGGGGAATGACATCAAGCAAAATGAAGAAAAAAAAACTGTATAATAAAACTAGTAGTACAAAAAAGTAAACTGTACTAGTAGTACAAATAACTAAACAGTACTAGTAGTACAAATAACTAAACAGAACTAGTAGTACAAAAAAATAAACAGTACTAGTACAAAAAGTACAAAAAATATATAGTACAACAAAACTAATGAATGAATGACCTTAAGTAAAAATTACGTAAGAATCCTCTTGGCAATTTCTCTACACAGTTACGTTTAAGACGTCCCTACAAGTTGAACGTAATTATAACCTCCCTATTAAACCACCCTGTAAATCGTCTTAAGCCAGTAATGATTGATTCGAACATCCATTTACTCTAATCGCAAGTTTTCAATGCGAAATATTAAACAAGAAAGGGGGAATGACATCAAGAAAGATGAAAAAAAAAAAAAATCAGCGAACGGGGTCGATGACGTGACATGAGTGAGGCTCCACCGTGGGGATCCGGCATTCCTCGTTCCACAGAGATGCGTTTTTTTATTTTATTTAGGGCAGGTCACGAGAGGGTTTTTCGGGGGTCCCGTGTCCGCCTCGACACCTGATGGATTGCTCGCTATTCCTGTCCGCAGCCTTTCTCCGAAGATGACTTTCTCGAACCTCTCCAGAGTCTCGATAAGGGTTCGCTGATAAGGGGTGGAATTTGTGATCGCTTTGGGTTCTCCCATATGATTTATAATTCGTCTTCAACAGAAATATGAGTTCTGATACTAAGAATAACGCTTCTCTTTTTATTGCATTTTTTTATGAATTCTTAAAATGTTAAATCAATTCAATTTAAACATTTTTAGACTGATATTTTTTTTTTTTGGGGGGGGGGGAATCCAAAGTGGTTTTAAATACACAATAGGATAGTAATATTAGAATGGAAGACACTCTACAGGTTTTTCATATACGAAATGGAAATGGCATATATACGTATACAAATATCAAACGATGAACGGCAGAACTGCAGCGGTAGATAAAGAACGAAAATATGTATATATAAAGTAAATTTGTATATTCTTAGATTTTTTTACGTTTCTGTATATACTTTGATGGGATTTGATATATATATATATATATATATCAAATCCCATCAAAGGCAAAAACAATCAGCAGCAGTTAATATCAATATAAATTTTTTTCTATTGATAATAGTTTTTCAAATTTATTATTTTAAAACATTTAATTAAAACGTTAAATAAATGTTTCACTTCCAAACTAAAATATAAAATAATTAAATATTTTTGTAAACATTGATAAAATTAGAAGAAATTCAAGAGTTTTAAATAGGCATCATCACAGCCATTCGTGATGTTTAAAAAAATCCACGGACTTAAAAGTTATGTTGCAATTTATTAAATAGTGTTATGTAGAAACGGTACTTCATATTGAAAAACGGTACTTTACATTGATATCATGTTTTACATTGAAAATCTCATTGATCTTTTCGCATTGAAGTAAAACACATTGATGCACATATTTTATTATGCGTGATGTTATTGAAGAATCAGATTGTTTATCAGATTAAATTTAATATCTAAACAAATTAAATACATTTTTTCATTTAGAGAATCCATGCTTATAATTTGATATGAATCATGATGAGTGTTGTTAATGAAATGCTTTTTTTTATTTTCAAATCTTCTTGTAACAAAACTTGAGGCTTTTATTCAATTGCTTTATGAACAAAACAATATATAGCATTTTGAACCTAATTTTGAATGAAGTTTAACAATTTAGGTTAGTAAATTGCCAATAATTTATTCTTAATCTTGTAATCGAACTTTGTAGAAATTTTTTTGAAAGAATTTATTCACGAAAAAACTACATTACCTCAATTTTATATTCATGATTCAATTCTTTACTTTTATAATGCTACAATTATTTAATTTCTTCTGAAATAAAACATTTTGACATTGAAACATATTCCTCGAAATGGAAAAAAAAAAAAATTTATTCTAAAATAAGTTTTGAATGATAGTAATCTTTTCACGCAAATTTTTGCTGATGATTATTTATGTAGAGTAATAATACTCTTTTAAAATAAAATAAAAACACTCCTGTGTTTATTCAATTCAATAAATGGAATTTAAATTTTGAAGTAAAATGACACGGATAAGCATAAAAGAAGATGCTGCCAGTGGATCTGAAACAGAGCGTTTAAAATTTGCCCTGAAAACTCTAGAAAGTATGAAAAAAAATGAAGAAGGTCGTACAACGTGTAATGATGCGTAACCGTTTCTACAAAAATCGGACAAAAGAAATTGTTAGCGTCGTCAACTTTTTGATGTATTTGTACAGCACAAATTGAAATGATTTTACAAAAAAAGAAAATCAGTATATTCCTGTGTGAGAAATCATTTTTGTTTTTAGTGCAATATAATTGATAGATGACCGTATTGTATTTAATTATAACAGCGGTTTTGAATAATAAAAATAGTATTTTAGAATTCCAGTCATAGTTTCTTAAAGAAATTTGAATTAATTTTATCTTACGGTAGATAATTTTAATAAAAATCTATTTTTAATTTATTAATATTGATAATAGTAATTTAGTACGGTTCGTATATTTTGCCATAAATAATTGATTGTTAAATAATTTTTTTTTACCTACTTCAGAAAAAAATTTATATACATATGCTTATTCTTTTAATTTAAAATCATTTGCATGCCTTGAGGGAAGCTCTTATTAAAAAAACATAACTTTAATATCATTTTATCGAAATTCCAAATATTCAATAAAGTAATTTTAATGAATTGAATAATTTTTTCAAAAAAAAAATACTATAATATAATCTTTCTTCGAATATGGAATGTTTAGTTAAAAAATACAAAACAATGGCTGTAACAGACACCGCCAACGGATTCAAACGTTGCAATTCCTATGAGCACACAATATCCTACCTGCAATTCCTACATGCACAATGTTCTACGTGCAATTCCATAGCGCCATGAATCATATTACGCTTCCGATGTATGTAACAGACTTTTATTATCTAATGTGATGTTTACAAAATTTGCCCGTAAAGGAGAAGATACAGATTAAAAATGTTGGCTTCATGAAGAGTCTGTCAATTAAAAAAAAAAAAAAAAAAATTTATCTTAGGAAATGTACACCTATTTTTTTATTTTAATAAATAAGTATACACACATATATATATATATATATATATATATATTAATGTTTAATAATGTTAATAATAATATCTATCGTAAGATTTGAAAAAAAGATATGGTTTTTGATGATCCAATAAGGATTTAAAAGAATACAATATAAGAATAAATGAAAGAAAGTATAATATCAAACCAGAAAGGACTTCAGCATATTTATAAAAAATAATTTTTTATGTTAAATAATTTAGAAGAAGTCGACGAAAATTGAATTAATTTATTAATTTTCTTATAAGAAAATAAATGAATTTAAAAAAAAATTCAAAACCTCAACATTACATCTAATTAATTATATGTTTCTTTTAATAAATTGTACATACATTTACAGAAACTATGAAATGTAATAGGATCTAAACATAGTTGTCAGAGATTTTTGTTAGCCATAGATTTTCAGGAGTTAATTATTAGTTTGTTCTTTGAATTATTTAATTAAATGGAGTACAATTAAATTCTTATTTCGTGATTTTTCCCCAAAAATGATTAAATGAAATGATAGGCAAAATTTAAGTATCATAAAAAACACAAAATCTCAGTAACTTGCAAAAATTATCAAATACAATTATTATTATAAATAAATTACAAAATCTATTATATTAAGCTATTATAGATCAAGCTTCAAAAGTTAATTGTATTTCAGAAATGTTCTGATTTTCTTTTTTATGAACATCAAAATTGCACAAAATGGATTAAAAATTTTATTATTATTATTTAATTGTTTTTATGTATTCAATTAAAAATTCTCACAAAATTGACTACTATTATTGATTATTTAAATAATAAAAAAAAAAAAAAAAATAATTTGAACGTAAGTGGTATTCATAGCAATTTTAATCAGTTTTTGATGTTAATATGAAGACAGAAATTTTAATTTCCATTAACTAATCAAAGGAACTCATTAATATAAATCTTGAGTACTGAAATGAAATAAGTCAAGATAAAAGAACTTATGATGAAATTTTTTGCTGTCCATTCCGATTTAAATCAGATTTAATTTATTTCATTCCACTAAATATTATCTGAAATACGATAAGATCATTATAAAATAATTCATTCCGAATTTTTTTAAAAATTTGAATGATTTTAAACAAGTAAAGTACATTTATTAATATTTAAAATCAATTTATTGTAAATTACATTTACAAAAGTTTGCCAAAAGGGCGCTAAATATCCTTTTATGGTATCACATAAAAGAGCCTGTCCAAGGAAAACCAGTTAGTTGCAGATTTGAGCATCAATATGGCAACCGTCCAGAGGCCAAGCTTTTAGCCAATGACAAGAAATTATCCACTATTGCGTCACGATGGGTAAAAAAGTGAATCTCAGATCACCAAAATAGAACACAGCTTTTCCATTTCGTAATAACATTTGTTTTAATTTTCATTCCTAGCCTCTGGAGATTTCGATAAAAATAATGCAAAAATAATCATTTGTGGGTTTTACAGTTGCCTGCGAAATACATCCAATTATAATTGTAGATGAATGCAGAAAATTCTAATTAATTTTACTACATTTAAAAAAATCTTGTTTACCTAACAAAAGTGATTTTTTTTTTCTTTACTATTTACATATTTTATTTGTTTTCATACAAAACTTGTTTCTAAAAGAATTCATTTTGAATTTTGGTTTGCTTGCATTTTAAATTCTAAGATTTATTTAGTATAATAAATAACTGACATTGTAATTCTCCAAAGAGTTTTTTTTTTTTTTTTTTTTAATAAAAATACGTCTCAATGTCAAAGAATAATAATTTTTAAAAAAATTTAATTATTTTAAATTATTTTCTTTAATGTTTTGTTTAAAGAACAGAAAATATATTTGAAAATCAACCTTAAATTAAGTTAATATCAGAAATTTATATATATATATATATAGAAGATTTTATATAGTAATTTAAATTGGAAATAGAAATCTCATGAGTAACATTACGCCAAATGTGTTTGATTATTGCCAAAAAAAAAAAAAAAAAAAAGCAACGGCAAATTAATATTATTTTATTGTCCTATGAAATATTTCACAAGACATGTAAAAATATATCTAATGTAAAAATAAAATTATTATTCTTTTAAATGAGGGGTTTTTAAAAATAATATTAAGCCGTAAAATGCAATATTACAGACTTAATATTTTCGATGAAACACAACCAAAAAAATTTAAGAGTATCAAACAAATTAACTCTCTAAAGTTCAGTAAATTTTTATTTAAAATTACACATTTTGAAAAATACATATCTTAAATTTTATAATTTAATATTTGATGGGTAGCAGTGGTAAAAGAGACATCCTAAGATAACCAGAATTAATGAAATTTATGATTAAATATATAGTTAATTATTCATCAGTAAATTATTATTTTAATTCACTGTATATTTTTATACCTTTTATTCTTTTACTTGAATGCAGATTTCTAAAAAATTAGCATATGATTTAATTATTAATTTTAAAACTCATTTACTCTGTTATAATAAATATTTCCAATTGGGAATTAAGTTAATACATATTAACATATTTATGTAGCTATTTTGCACAATGTACACAAATCCTGCTACTTTGTAAAACTTCTTTATTTTTTGTAATATTAATTTCATTATCCGAGTGTAAGTAAAATTAGGATAAAATACATTTTAAGAAAATAGAAATAGGTTAAAAAAGGATTTCCTTTCATAAAATGAGAATGTCTCTAAAAGGTGAAAGAATCATTCACACTAAAAGGATTATAAAGATACAACTAATAAAAACTTCAATCTATTACCCAATTTCCAAATCTATTATTAACAAAATTTTCCCGAATATATATTTGTTAGAAAAGGTTTTTATTTTTATCCAATTTAAAAATAGTTAGAATCACTATGCGGTTTTCTAGGACACCAATTATCTGAAAATCTTTCTAGGCCAATGTTTAATTTGAAGCAGAATTACAGAGAAAAGTAATATAATAATTGAACCGCACCAGCAGAGCGATCTTTGTAACTCAGAGGTTAAGCTGAACGTGAGAATTTTTTAACGAGATGTTTCCAATAACGTTTGCAAGAAGAAAAATGAATGGTTGAAACAAAATAAGGTTTATAAATCAAATTAAGATAAATCTAAAAAAAAATTTTCGTTTATAAATATAAATTAAGATCAATGTAAAAATAAGGTTTATAAATATAAATAAGATAAATCTAAAAAATTACGTTTATATAAAAATAAATTAAGATAAATGTAAAAAAAGTAAGGTTTATAAATATAAATAAGATAAATCTAAAAAAAAAAAAAAAAATAATAATTATAATAAGGTTTATAAATCTTTCTAATGCTTTGCTACATTATTATATTTTAAAACATTTTATTATTGGTTAGGCTCAATAATAAAGATTTGCAAATACATTTTAAAGTAATTTAAATAATTATTTTCTATTTTTAAAAATAATACTTTGGAAAACTTTAAAATTTTTTTTCCTTTTTATTTACAAAATGTTTAAGCAAAAAAATCAATTTTAAAAGACTGATAAAAAAAAAAATTTTTTAAACAAATAAAAAAAAAAAACTGACAGAACTTTGTAATAAAAATAATATCAATAATAATATCAATTTTATAACATTTAATTGTAATAATTTTTTGTAAATAAAACGTGAAAAAAAATCTTTAAAACTGAAAAATATTTGTTAGTTTTATGTCATGGATAAAAATTAAAATTAAGTGATATATAATATGGCACAGATTTATTCAATTATTATATGAACAGCGGATTATATGAGATTTTTTTATTTTTTTTTCTAGTCGAAAAATTATAAACGAGAAATTACAGTATTAAAAATATATTCTTAAATTTGTCAGCTTTAAACAATGACAAAAATCTCATCTGTTCCAATTTCTTGAAAACGTGATTAAAAATCACGATTTTAAAACAACGATCAAGTCAACAATCGATGACTGAAGTATTTCTCATGCAAAAACAATTCCACCTGTTGCAAAAAACTAATTACAAAGAAGAAGAAGAAGAAGAAAACAATTTACATTACGAAAATTTCAAAAACTACGAAAAAAATAGAGTGGAACAGAAGAGTTGTGACATTTTTCTATGTTCTAGCTTACCAACAATTACTTTTTCATTAAAAAATAAACTTGAATAGCATCATTTATGTACAGTGGACACAGCATGGATAGCCCACCCACTTCGCCACAGTCGTCCGAGTAGTAAAAAAGACACCGCCTTCTGTTTTCCTTAGCTTTTTTAAGCCTTATTTTCTTCAAAAGGCAGAACTAATAGATTCCGGAGATTTTCTCTGGCACGGTTGGCAACGCCTTTTGGTTACGTACGCCCCGTGCGGTGCTTGAGAGGCCTCGGTATACTTATTATGGCTAAGTAGATGGGTCGATGACCCTTGCAGTTCAAAGGGATAGCACGATGCCTGGCATGCCAGCAACAAGGGCTGCTTTATTTTGAAAAATATTTTAAAATTATAATCATACTTTTATCTATTACTTAACTGTTCCAATATTTTTTTTTTTAATAAAGTGTTTCACAAAAATGTTCGCATAGACGTATCATTTATGTAAAGAATTAGATAAAAAAAAAAAAAATTGCTAAAAAAAAATCAATGTTTTTAAACAATTTAAATATATTTCGAAATACGTTGCAATTGGCAATACAGAAGTTAATCTTTTATGATATAGGCAAAGGCTGCACCACTGTTACTCATTTAGCACTACCTAGGGAACACGTATAGTTTTGAAGACGTGTAGCTTTAAATATATTTCATAATATGTTTCGAAATATATTTAAATTGCTGCTTTGAAACAATTATAAAAATATTAAATAAATCTCAAATTTTATTTGCTTTTTTTTTTTTTTATTCATATTAATTTTTAATTATTTTGGTTAAATTCACTGTAAATATAGTGAAGCCTTATAAAACAATGAATGTTACTAAAAATTCATTGTTTTTATGAGCAAAATCAAATACAATAAATTATTTGAGCTGCTTGTTAGCAATTTTAAATGATTATTTGGATATCCAAAAGCTTTAAGAATGTGTTTTAATCATCTAGGAACAGATTTGACTATTTTCTTAGTAAATTCAGATCTTATTTAGTTTCAATATTCTTGTGTTATGTATTTTAGAAGCAGTTAAGCAAATGTTATGCTCTCGAATTCATGCCAAATATGTTCCATTGGATTCAAATCCTTTAATTGAAAAATGGTTTTAATGATTTCTTCGTGGTTGTAAAACAACCACGATCATATATTCAAAGCAGTATGTTTAGGATTGTTACGCTGATAAAACCTGATATCATCTCACAACCCAAGATTTTTTTATTGTGGATTTCATGATTTTGTCTACAACGCCAGCGTATTTATACTTATCCATGGTGCCATCAATAAGTTTGAGCAACTCAAGCGGTTGATAAGCAATCATTGACCATTAATTCCAACTGTATTAAACTTGCTTTCATCAACAAATATAATGATGTTTCAATCGTCTAAAAGAGAATTGTTCCTGTTTCTGGTAAATAAAATTCAGTGTTACGATTCATTTTACTAATGAATAATCTTTTCCTGCCCGACCGGCCATGATATACTGTCGAACCGTTTTTAAGTTTATGCATATTCCATAATATTCTTGCAATTCTTTTTGCATCTTTCGTAGCCGATAATCTTGAGTTTTCTTTTATTTTTGGAAAGATCATTCATTTTCTATGAGACAGTTTTTGTTGGTCGATCCTGATTTGCAGTTCATTATACGATTCCTTTTAGATGACTTACGAAAGTCAGAAAGTAGCATTTTGAAAAAATATTCAAGTAGTAAAATCGTTTTATAAACGCACAATCATTTTTTCTTTCTAATGCAGCTGGCAAACACTTAGACAGCTTGGTCTTGGATCCTTAAGGCAAGCGCTGCAGCGACGTACTCACTTTGCATTACCCAGGGGTCGCGTAATTTGAAGATAAGCCACGGACGCGGAGTAACAATGCCCCGCAACGCTCTACGATCCTATTAGGACCGGGACCTACGGTTTAAAGTGGATTCGAACCACTACAATCATCCATGGCACCGTCGGGACTCGAACCCGAAACCTGGGGTACCGAGCGCCAGAGCGCTAGCCACTCGGCCATTCTGGCCCTCGTACAATCATTAATTTGCCAATTTAGGTACGGAGTATGTTTTTTACTTAATTTTTTTACCTGTCTTAAAAACATTTTTTAGTCACCAATATCTTCTCATTTTAAATCGTATAAATAAATATTAATAAAGCAATTTAATATTAATAATTTAATTGTTATTTATCTATTATTGATACGCTGACATCAAATGGCTCTTTTAATGTATTTTTATGGCACTATTTTCTGTTTTAACCAACTAAAAAATTTTTGGCAAAACTAAAATTTTGATACCATTAACTGCCTTATTATAAATATAAAAGCAAAGATATTTATATCAAATTATACTTATTATTAACTTTTTTTCTTCCAAATTTGGACACACCATGCATACATTTATAGAAAGCACTTGCATATAAACAGAAATTCAGGCAGTGCATCTAAAAATACGTCACTCGGCATCAAACCGATTTAAAAGCATTCTACTCCAAAAAAGAAGAATCCTCGAATACCGCAAACGGTAGAGCAACAGCCCCGTAGAGAGTGATACCAAAATCGCAACGCTACCTAACACTCTAATGAAGGCACAGATTCCGTACCCTCCCTCATTAACGAAAAAACCCTCGGCGCAAGCCTTTGCCAGCCATTGCAGGTGTTCTCGCTGACACTCTCATTTAAAATGACGAACCGCCAATTGCCTTGCCTGCAGCTGTTGCGATAAGTGACTGCAGTATGAAAACTTCACATCACACACACAGGTTGCATCTGGTGGTGCAGTAAATAGAGTGGCCGCTTTAGTTTTTGAAATATGAGTGATTTAGGCGTATTTGTTCTTCTGCAGAAGTACTTAGTTCCGTTGTTCTTTCAGCAAATATTCGATTAATTTTTCAAATTTCTGAGGAACATGACGATGTTCTAGAAAACTTTTCTCTTTCATTTAATCGCGTCTGTATTCTGTGTCTAAAATGTTTTTAGTATTGTATAAAGAGAAAATGAACGTGAATTGGTAATCATGTTGTTTCTTATGCCTGATCATTGAAGAAACTCAAAGTAATCCATGCAGCAACTTATAGATATGTAAGATGCTATATATATATATAAATAGAGATAGGAGAGCGGAATATATATATATATATATATATATAAATATATATATAAATATAAAAGAGAGGAAGGGGGAAGATATATATGGATAGATAAATAGGTTGCATTTTGAAGCTTTAGAAGGTAATTTTTTAATCTGAAAAGTGTTCCTAATAATTTTTCTCTTTGTAAAGTTCAATAAATTATTTAAAAATGTATTTAAACAGAAATTCATCCAGAAATTTATATGGATAAATTTTCCAAATTTATGATTAATAATTCACTACCCATCATAGATTGAAATTGTATTTATTATTCAATAGAAAATGCCATTTAAAAGTATTTTAATTAATAAGTCTTTATATAATTAATATTAAGTCTTTATATAATATTTTTATTCTAGATTTTCTTAGGGACCAGCTCATAATTGTCGAAGTCATTTTTTTTTTTTTTATAATATATGCTTTTTTATGTATAGTCCACAATTTTGAACGATAATTAAAGGCAATTTTTGTAGAATATTCTGTTCTATTTTCAGAAAATTTAATTATTTTTTATTATCTACTTTCTCCGGTATTATAAATGATTCATAGATGGTTTATTTTTAGCCCAAATTAAATAGACATCTAAGTAGTATCTGAGTAAGCGTTTCCTCCAACTCAGTAATAACCCTGCTTTTAAGAAACTAAATAGAGAGCCATCTACTTCTACGAAAAGAAGTAAAAGAAGAAATAAAAGGAACATGACATTTCAGTCACAAGATTACCTACCTACCATCCCATTCCAAATGAATATTGAATTTTCCTGTTTTGATGTAAGAACTAAATGGTAACATTTACGAAAGCACCGTTCCCGCCCTTTCTTCCATTGCGACTGACGAGTTAATTTGAGTGTGAAAGCATAAACAAATCGGAAAGGCGTTTAACGGTCTGAATACGATTTGAATGTTCTGCACAGCTGCTGATACCATAGAAAGCAAACAACATCGCGATTACACATCATCGGCGAATTAGAAAACCATTAAAGAAAAACGCAATTACCCTTACTAAAAACTTTTCCTTTTGTACTTTTTCATCCCACCCCGCTAAAACGCTAACGCCCGAATGGTAACAATCGAATCTTCCTCAAGATGCATTGTTTTTGCTGATGGTTATTATTGGAAGAAAGTAAGGGGATTTGATTTTTTTCTTATGCTTGTTGACATAAGTTGTGTATTCTTCGTATAAAGTGAATTATAAATAGTGATGTCAACGCATGTTTTAGTGAATCATTGATGTACCAGTTGCATTGTTAACAGGGTGGAGCTAAGAGTCGGCAACGACTTTTCGATGAAGTGATTAAATATTGATTGATACTTTCTCTTCTAGAAGTCGAAGATCATATAGTCTTAACGATTAAAGATACGTGTGCTTATCAAGCAGTAAATTATCAATTACTCTGATTGGATTAGTGTATGATTTTGTTCTCGATAACGATGAAGTGAACGCCCAATCGATTTGCAGAAGTAAGTGGCAGTAAAGTTAGCTGCTGATGTCTTTGACTTCTTCCTTGAAATCAGATTGCCCTCTTAATGCGGCAGATTACTTTACGCAATTACATGAGTAATGCAAACATGAGTATTGAAAATAGATCGCGAGAACTAATTGCTTTTTTTCTCAACTCTGCTAAAGCAAATATTCGTACTGATAATCTTATATGATATTGTTTTGAGATAAATACAAAGTATACAGATTATACGGAATAAAGTAAATAAAAATGCATACAAAAAGGAATTTTAATAAGAACCTAAATAATAAAAAAATATGTTTTTTATAATTTTTTTTTTACTATTTAGGATTTTTTAAATTGCGAAAAGGTAAAGGTTATGCCAGAAAAAAAATAATTTTAATGTGTTCCTTCTTTAATAAAATTAATTCAATGTTTAGATATATTTTTACTAGAAACACAATGCTTAAAGAATTTATTATAAAAAAAAAACTTTTTTTGACTGAATTTTGATAGATATACAAATCTTAAATTAAAAGTTTTTACATGCGGAAGAAAACAAGACAAAATAATTTAAAAAGTTGAATTTTTTGTTGCTTACAAACTAACGAAACATTTATTGTGATTAATTTTTGCATGTTATGACATTGAATTTAAAGAATAGATATTTAGGACTATAAAATCTGAAGGTTTTTTAAGGGACTGTGGGTTTCATTAAATTAAAAATTTTTAGATGTTTTATATATATTTAAGATTTGATTAATATGGTAAGCAAGTTCAAGAAGATTAATAAAATATTCATTGTTTAAATGCATTATCAACAATTTTAAATTATTGAAGGTAAAAAAAATTCTAAGTCAATCGTTCTCAAAGGGTGTGCCAGGGCGCACTGGTATGTCCTAGATTTCTGAGTGCTCTCTATCGTATTCCAGAGAATTAGACATAAAACTGTGTATATTAACCCTTTTTTTGTTCATGTTTCATTCAAAGACACATTTCTTTACAAACAACTAACCTTTCTGTTTTTTTTTTTTTTTTCTTTTTCTTCTTCTTTCTTCACATAAAAGTCGCCAAACAGCGATAATGCCCCAAAGAAAGTTTCCGAAAAATTACGAGCGGTAACTTTAAAGGTGAATTACTATGTGCGCTAACGTCTATGGGATTTTCAATCTTCGAAAAACATCATTAGCCTATGAGACTCTGTCGTCTGTAATGAGTAGTCTGGGAAATTGAGCATCTGAATAAATAGCTGTGAGATATTGGTACCGGATTTGGTATTCTGGTTGTGAATGTTATCTATTTTGAAAGTGTTTTGTACGGCAAATTCTTTTTAAAGTGTAACGATTGTTTCTGATAAAGTTCAAATCAACTCTTTTAAAGTCTCAAGTCTCAGAAACGATGTTCAGCATATAATATGAATGCTCACACTATAATTGAGTCACTTATTTTGCCTGCATGTAGAAAAATGATCATGAGAATGCTAGGAAATGAAGCAGCAATGAAAACAAGCAAGATTCCTCTTTCCAATGATACAGTATACAGGCGTCTTATTAGAAATGTCTTCTGATATCAAGAAAATGTATGCAGTAATGAACTTCAGTATCTAAATTTTGCATTGCAAATTGGTGAACCGACAGACATTAGCCAACAAGGCGCAACGCTTAGCATTCGTCTGTTTTATTAATGAAGTTCAAATAGTAAATCAGTTTCTTTTTTCAAAGAATTAAATGTGTCTACTAAAAGTCAGGCAGGTTTTAACATTTTGAACAACTATCTTGATAAATGAAAATTAACTTCGAAATCGCGTGTCCTTTCCATGCTAGACTGTGTAGGGCCTTACGTCATTTGTAAAAGACAAAAAATAATGTTATCCTAATTTCTTCATATGCCTTGTTGCCAAAAACATGAGAGAAAATGAAGAGTTTTAGATCATGTAATTCAGATGGTAAACGTTATTAAAACATGACCTGCCAAATCGGGTTTATTCGGAAAGCTTTGTATTGATGTGGATTCACAACACAGACTTCAGAATTTACATACTGAGATACTGAAAGTATTTACCATTGTGCACAAGCTAAGCCAATACTTGTTTTTTTTATAAAGAATGAAACAATTATATTTTTTGCAATCTCTTTTGGTGTGAATTTTGATTGAAAAATAACAAAGTCTGCCGATATATTTCAGTAACTCAATATTTTGAATACTTGCATGCATAGGAAATAAGAAAGTATTATCATATCCACTGACGAAATGAAACAGAAAAAACTGCAGACTTGAAAAAAAAAAAAAAAAACTGTTGAAGAGAATTCGGAAATGTTTCCATTGGTAAGTAGCATTTGCATAAATGAAGCACTTCCAATAATAGCTGAACATTTAACAAGTTTAGAATAAAAATTGGGTTCTTATTTTATATCGCTTAACAATGAACAATACAATTAGAACAGACACCCATTCACGGAAATCTCAACTGATTAGTAGTAGCTATATAACTACTAGCTTTATCCATTGATCGTGGATTGATAATTAAACATAAGGAATTGTCTCTTGAAATCTTTTGTATTCTTATAAAAGAAATATGTGTCCAGGTCTAAAATTGCTTTGATAATCTGGCTACAATTTTCAATATCATATTTATGTGAATTAGACTTTCTATCATCAGCATACTTAAATGTAAAAATAATGAAATCTTCAGTGTATTGATGTGTAAATGAAAGTTTGCCTTTCAAATATATGTCCAAACATTGACAAAAAAAAACCGTTAGGACATATCAGGCTCATATTTCTCATAATAATAATAAAAATGATTAAACTTAAAGTTTATTTATATTATTTTTTATTGCATCCTTTTTTTCTACAATAACATATTTCTGAGGAATTTGTTTATGTTGCGTCTGTAATTGTTTGTTGAATTTTGCGTATTGTGCAGTTATTTGTAGAATTGCGCTTGCAATTATTTGTAGTCACAAGACAACAATTAAAAATAAATTACTAATTCGTAATGTTAATCACATTAGTATATTAAGCAACTTTCTTAAACACTTTTGATGATGAATGAAGTGGTATATGGGGATGTGAAGCAACAAGGACTATAATCCCTATATATATGAACAGTTAGTTTTTCCTTATTTTTAATATGTCACTCTCCACAACGCTCTACGATCGTGTTAGACCGGGACCTACGATTTAAAGTGGATTCCGAACCACTATAAACATCCATGGCACCGCCGGGACTCGAACCCGAAACCTGTGGCACCGAGCGCCAGAGCGCTAGCCACTCGGCCATTCAGGCCCCCAAACAAACACTTTTGTTCGGAAGATTAAAAATGATAAACAAACTATTGAATCAAATAACAGCAGAGTGAAATGTTTTAATTAAACTTTGAAGCAATAATTGTTTACGTGGATTTAAGTAGCTCAATCAATCATTTACACTACGTTAAAGATTGATATTTTTTTACACCAGAACTTAAGCATGATTAGATTTGCTGGAATAATCAGTCATGAAATGTTTAGTTCAAGATTTTTAAATGTTAGCTTCTTTTGAAGGATTCATAGGACGTTGCGTTTTTTCCGATTCTTAAGTAAAAGTTTTAATCGATTTTTTAATACTGCTGCTATTTATTCATTATTTAAAAATTACAATTTATTAAAAGAATGTTTAAGAAGTTATGAGTATAAATTATCTGATATTCAAACGACTGTAATAGTTCTCGTTGCAATCGTTGCATATATATTGTAATTGCCTATTGTATGTATATTAAACAATACATTTACATTCAAATTTTGATGTTTAATATGTGAAATCATTGTTATTCTGCACGATTCGTGGCTCAGTGGCAACATACGTCTGCTGGTGAGCATTAAGGCAGTGGTTCAATCCGCTAGCGGCTTTGTGGTTTCATAAAACGAGTAGACTCGATGGTGTTAGTGATATTCAGCATCTTGCCTCTTTAGCCAGACTACCTAGTGGGGATTTCCACGTTTTCTCCCATACGATACCAATTGCGGGGTACTTTACCCAAAAAGTCCGGCCAGAAGACACTACCCTCCTTCAGTGACACGGAGCCAAGTCAGACTTTTTACCTACAGGTGCTGTATTACAAAAGAAGTTGCCCCTTTCTCTTCATGCATGACTTGATTGCTCATGGGATATCCGTTCAACACTGCAGGCCACTGAGTAATGGACACACATGGTCTTTCTAAGATTTCTGTGGCTTTATAATGAATTCTAGAGTTGTGATAAAGTTTAATTAACATGAATATTATGCTTATTTTCAGAAAAAGAATAATATAAATATTTTGACGCATTAATTTAGTTACAAATTGTTATCCTTAATTTTTAAATTCCTAAAATATTATAAATTTAACAAAAATATAAAGCTTTTTATATTTAATTATCGAATTGTTAGAAGTATGAAGTATGCTTTTTTTAATTTAATTACTTAAATAAAAGATCGAAAAAAATCATTTTAATTTGAGGAACCTAGTCAAAATTATGAATTAGTAGTTGTAAAATTAAATATTCATATCTCCTTATAATTTATAGCATGATGATGGTGATGAAGCAATTGCCGAATATTTCAGTTTATATAATTTAATCAGTAGGGGGATAAACTCCATGTATTTGTGTTTTTTTTTTTTTTTTTTAATATCCTACTAATGTAATAAAGAACTTCAAGAATTTGAGCAATCTAGGCTGCACCACAAGATAGCCTACAAACCAAATTTACAAAAATGTCAACTTAAAACTTAAATAACAAAGCAAGACTATTTCATTCGTAAGATCGCATACGAAGATGTAGTACTCCTAAAAGTTTAAAAACTAGATTGCAAAATATAAAACATACCAGAGACAGAAATCAAACCATGCCAATTTCCGGCTTTTTTAATAAGCCTCAATAAAATTATAATATATATATTTATCTAAATCAAAATTTCTATTGATAAACATAATTATACATATATCTTTAGAATATAAATGTTCTTGTCATTAACTTAAAAAATATTTTACAGAAATTTCTTTATTAAGAAAATTTAACGGGTAAAAAAATATTTGTTTATTTTTAGTAATAATAATTTTTAGATTTATGTTTGTATATGTTCTTTATTTCTGGAAATATACAAATATAATTGGCAATATAAGAACTATTAACCTGTCCCAAGATAAAAAAAAATCCATTTTTGAAACAAAAATTGAAATATTTTGAATATTATGGTAATTTACATTATCAAAATGATATGTTTTAGTTTTATTTTAAAAATATCAAATCTTACTTTAAAAATTTAAATCACTTGATTAATGATGCAAAAATAAGAATCTATTTTTGTAACGATATAAAAAAATTGTCAGATTTTTTCATAGTTTCTATCATAATTGTTTTTTTTCAATTTGTGATCGGATTTAATAGTTTTACTTAAAAACTAAGGAAGTATAAAAAAAAAGTTGTCAGAGTTAATAACCCAAGATTAAGAACTTATATTCGTAACAGAACAAACATACTCTTAAAATGTACTCAAATATAATAATTTTCGTAAATCATCCATAAATATTTTTTTATTTTTGAAAATTTTTTTTATTATTATTTTACTTTTCAAAAACTAACAGACCATCAAAATTAAAGCCACTAGTATAATGATCTAAGATTAAAATTAGTCTTTAAATTGAAACAATTAAAATCTACCTTATTATTTTTTATATTAATGTTTTAAATCGAAAAAAAAATTTTTACAATTTTTCAAAAACAAAATTTAAGTAATTTAACGTTTAATAAAAAATGGGAGGGCATGAAAATTGAAGCAAATGTAATAATTTTCATAAATCATAGATAAATATTTTTTATTTTTTGAAATATTTTCTTTTATTATTATTTTATTTTTCAAAAAACTAACAGACCATTAATCAACTACTATAATAATCTAAGATTAAAATCAGTTTTTAAATTGAAACAATTAAAATCTACCCTAATATTTTTTATACTAATGTTTTAAATCATCATTTTCCATTTCGCAAAATTTGTTTTAAATTATTTAACATTAAAAAAGCAGAGGGCGTGAAAATTGAATCTGCCAGGTCAATGACCCAAGATTAAGAATCCCTTTTGAAGTAGAACAAATAAATCAATCGAACTTAAAAATATCATCGAAATTTATATAAATTTTCGTACCAATTAATATTTTACTTTTTTTTTTTTAAATAAAAAAAAAAAAAAAAAAAACCTAATTGGCTATAAAATGAAAAACTTTCTCAAAAAGCCTTTATGTTTCTTTGAGCCACAACAAGAACTCTTCGGGGCCAAATGAAGTTTATCGACCTACTTTCGGACTAATACGCACCACACGCACGACAGTCACCAATAGTTTGTGACACGCGGTAGCAAAAATCTGTAGGGAGAGGAAAAAAAAGGGGGTGTTCTTAATGAAAATGTGTGTTTGTGTGTGGCTGCGATTCACAAAGCGTGCAGCAGAAAACAGTCTTACGAGAAAGTGCATTGCACTCTGCCGGCTAACGCACTGAGCCATTGAAGTCGCGGAAGTTATACGGCGATGGCCCGTGCTGCCCAAGTTAGTGTATCAGTTTAGTGGGGAAGGGGGAGAGATGCTGAGATGTCACATTGACACAGGAAACAGGAAAATTATTTGCAGGAATCATGTGAATCTGTTTTAGTTTGGACCTTTCCATCAATGCGAAGAAGTGAAAGCTTGTTCCCAGTAATATGTTTTGATAAATTTTCACTGGTGGTGACTCTTGTTGAACTTTCAGAGACATGGCAATTTTATGCTACAAAAAAATCGAAAACAAATTGCAATAAAATGAATGCCAAATAAGAATGCCATCAAGGTAGAGAATCTCATAATATGATTAACGTTTTTAAAACTTAATATTTTTGAAAGGCAATGCAAAGCATCATGATTTCTGACCCAAAAAAAAATAATTTTTTGATTCCAATCGATTCTTTGAATCCATTGAAAATTGTTCCTTAAAGGTTTAGGGATAGAAAAAGAAACGATGGACGAGGAATTCAAATTCAAGAGTTTCAAAGTTCTCAAAATAACAATTTACTGTTCATTTAACTCTATATTAGGTTTCCCGGCAATGTTGCATGTTAGAATTATGATTGTATAAGGTTTATTTTCTTCAAATACGAGCATATACATATTTATATAGATAGATAGATAGATAGATCAACATATTTAATAAACGGTAATATGATTTTTTGAATGATGAGAAAAATTCTATTTTATTGATGATGTATTGCTATAAAAATAATATATGTGATATTAATGTTTGTATTTAATTTTAATAAAATAATTTATTTTGCCAGCTGCAAATTTTTTTTTCCTGAAATATTTTACCCCATATAAACAAAAGATAATATTAAATGCATAATGCATAATTACTAGAAGCTTAATAAAGAAAACAACTGGTTTTGAGCTGTTAACAATATTTTTTTTATATTATTTTCTGTTAATCATGAAAAGGCCATGCTAGTAACAATCACTCCTTTTAATTAAAAACAAAATTTAAAATATAAATATTGATAACTAAATGAAAAAGTAATTTAAAGACGTCTACCTGAAAATAATGTCTGTCTAATTTATCCGAAAAAAAATGCACAATCAACAATATGTTACCAAACTCCGGAATTCGTTTCTTTTCTTTCAATTCATTTGATCCCAAAAAGAAGTTCCTGAACTTCTATTGGGATCAAATGAAATAACGAAGTTATCTCAGACTTATTATAAATGAATCAGAAGAGTGTTAACATTATCTTCCTTTTATTTTTTCTCACGAATATCTTCGAAAAAAATGTTTCCGGTATATTTTAAAATCTTTAAGCATTGCTTCTTGAATCTCTTCATATAATTGCCCAGTAGGATTAATAACGATTAAGCTATTCATACTTCAGAACTCTAACCAAGTGCACGATGTCTAAAAATTACAGCATTTCAGGAAATGAACAAAAAAAATTCGGATCCAAATTTTGTTTCTGACAAACTTTTCAAACATTTTGCCCCAATGCTATGTTGCTGCGACTAATTAGCATGTCCTGCTGGTGTTCTGCAGAACGGGATGGGCATCCCATGAGTAATATGTTCATGGTTAGAGATAATGGAGCAGCTTCCGGTGTGATGGAGAACTTATATAATGTCAGATTTGACTCGAATTTGAAGAATTTTGAGGTATTATTTTCGTCAATTTAATATATGTAGTTTTCTAATTGCTTTACATAACATTGATTCCAATTGTAAACTAACTCTCTGGCATTACAGCAAAGGCCGTCTACCTACTGGCAGATTCCGAAACCTGAGATGTTGTTTTCTATTTACGGATTAGGGTTGTCAACCCTAAACCTAACAATCATATTAGATAGGAACTACTGTTTAAATTGGATTCCAAACCACTATAAACAACCATGGCACAGTCGAGGCTTGAACTCGAAAGCTGCAGCACCGAGCTCCAGTCACTTGGCCATCAGACCTTTGCGTTGGTTTTAAATGCATGTTTGCATAAATGCCATCGTAATAAAATTTCCTCTAACAATATTATATGTAGTATTTCAAGGCCGTTTATATAATGTATTTTATACTCTGTGGACTAATATATAAAAATATTTGATTCAATAAGATTCAACAATTAGGATAATTATAAAAAAAATTAAAGCAATTTTTCTTGCATGCGATAAATACCAATACACATTAATTATTGAGAAAATAAAGATATATACTTGATAATAATTAATATTTTGATATTCTTTCGAATAATTTTTAATATTCTTATTCGGGACAATTAGCTTATTAGCAATTCATTTTATATTGTTATCTCACTTGGTAGTCATTCACAGCAAGCCCACGTACCCATATGGACCCATGGTTGAAGAGAAAAGGGGGCAGCCTCTGTTGTGATGGTAGCAATATGACTTGACTATTTTAGTGATATAAACAAAAATCCACTTGAATCCTTTTCTTAAAAGACTTTTTCCTCAATTCTTCAAAAATTGAAGACCTTGTGACATTTTTTTTTTATATAGGGTAATGAAGTTATTGAAAATGATTTTAAAAATGTTGAAATTGTTGTCTTAAAAAAATCCGAAAAATTTAAACAAATTACCAAATATTTTAAAGAAATTAACATGTGCAACTTGAACTAATTTATATAGCTTCTTCTACATTGGCTCAACAGTCCCATGGTGGGACAAATCCGTCTGCCACTAGCAGCTTTCTAGAAGGCAGATAGTTTTCTTTACAGGGTAAGGTTGTCGGCCCTACCACAACATTCTACAGTCATATGAAACCGGGACCTACGGCATAAAGTGGATTCCGAACCACTACAAGCATCCATAGTATCGAGACTCGAACCCATGTGTCACTGTGTCCGACATGTGTCACTGACCACCAGAGTTAAATCACTTGGCCATTAAGCAAAACATAATTGTTGTGTGTGTGTTGTGTCTAATCCTCAGTGTCCTGCGGTGTGGGACGAAAATCCCATGAGTAATCTACTCATGGATGGAGGGAAAAAGAACTGCTTCTGTTGTGACGGAGTATCCGTAAGTAGAAGTCTGACTTGCTCCTGAGGCTCTTGCAGTCATAAGAGACCAGGACCTACGGCTTAAAGTTGTTTCCGAACCACTACAAGCACCCATTGCACCGCTGGGACTAGAACCCGAAACCTGTAGCACCGAGCGCTAAATACTTGGATATGAATTGTGGGCCGGTATGGCCCACAATTCATTTAAAAAATGGTGATTGAACTCTTGGATTCAATCAGCGATTTCAAATTTTCTGATAATTATATAAAAAAATTCTTAGTTAATTTAGTTTTTACTTTAAGTTTAATTTAGTTTAAAAATATTCTTTGGAGAACATCTTTTGTCATTTTTTAAAAATCAATTGTTTCACGTCAACTAAACATTCTATCTAAAATTCTCTAAGTTCTTTACTAAAATTGCATACTCCTAAAAGCATCGACTTTTGAAAAGTAGAAAAAAATCCTTAAAGATTGTTTAATTATTTAACAGTTGAATTGATTAATTATTTTATTTTTATCAGTTTTCAAATTGATTAAAATTCAGTTCAGTAGTTGTAATAAGAGTGTTCAGTCTCGTGAAAAATCAATATTCATTAAAATAAATTGTCTTCCTAATTTGTTTAATGTGACTGTGAATAATAAATATTAATTTTCGATTAATGAAATTGCAAATATTTACGAAAAGTTGTCTTATTTAAAAAATATATATATATATATTAAAACTATTTTGTATTGACTTTTCCTTCAAAATTAAAACTATTTCCTTTTTTTTAAGGATTCGATATTAGATAAAAAAGGTAGACGACCTTATCTTTTGTTTTCCAATTCGTGTATCTATTTGCGTATTTGCGTTTTAATTTAATTAATGTATCACAACATAATTTTAAAATTACCTGTTTTTACTTTAACTTTTCCACGAAAACCCTAATTTCCTTTACTCTAATTTTCCCCATGGTAATCAAAACCGAAAACCTTAAAATAATAAAAAACGACAACAAAATGAGTCAAATTGGAAAAATAAATTGGATATCTCGAATTCCTTAAAAACTAGAGCATTTCAGAGATCTATTTTTAAACCCTAATCGAAAGTTACTCATTTGGTAGTGTTTATAAGTTTAGATTGGGTTTTTTTTCACTGTTTTACTCTGGATTTTTCCTTTTTCTTTCCAAAATACACCCTAGAGAAAAGTACGATTAATTGAAGCCTTCGTTCACTTGAGCGCTAGTGCGTTAAGAAGAAAATATCGAAGAGAGAGCATTTTTATACGATACATCAGTGAATTTGGGGTGCAAAATACTCCTGGGGTCATTGAACTGAGCATTTTTAATTCGTTAAAAGTGAAGTTTTCTGATGGCTTTTAATTAATCGGAATAAATTTTACGTCTTTAAAATAAAAATCAATACATTTTCTTTGAAAATATTGCGATAATCACGAAATTCGGTCACTGACCTTTGACCTTAAATTGAAAGAAATGTCTCAGCAAAAATGAGGCAATTGATTACGTATTTTTGTTTAAATATAATAAAACACATTGGTTTATGTTTTATGATAATTAAATAATTTAATGGTTAAAATGTTTTAAATGTTTTAAGTATGGAGTCATTGAACTCATGTCCAGAATTTTAAGTTCTACAATTGGAAATTTTTTATTCAAACTTTTAAAATCACTTTTATCTGTTATTTCTATTAATTCATGACTTTTATCTATAATTTTCTATGTGTAAATTAAATAGATCATAGAAGATTGTTGGAAAATTACATAAAACTACACATTATTGTGTAGGTCAATGAACCATATTATTGAAAATTTAACATATTAAAGTTTAGTACAATTATTCAGGCTTAAAGTTTTTAGTAAAAAAGAAATTTTAATTAAGTTTTTAAAAAAAATTTAACATTTAAAGTTTTTAGTTTCACTGATGAGTAAGAAACACTTATAAAGTATATTTTACTCATATATTTACTATAAAGTATATTTATATTATTCTTATTTTCTGACATTTCGATAAACAAATTGAAATTGAATTAAGACCTGCGTAATTGTAAATATTAAATAAGCAATATATATATATTTTATTTTTAATTATTGGTAATATTGTAATTACTAATTACTAATTGGTAATATTTTAATTTTTAAAGTAATTCAACTATTTTTTAAATTATTAATAACTATGAAAATTCTTAGTGAAATTTGAATTTTGAAGTTTTCGATAGGGAAACATAAAATATTACAATCCAACATAAAATATGGATTTTAGATTAAGATCTTCTTTTCAGTACATTGAAAGATTATAAATGTAATGAGCTTTGCATTTTAGAATGCAAATATTGAAAAAAAAAAAATATTGAATTAATTTTTTATGTATATTAGAAATAATGTAATTAATATAGAACTCAGAAATAACTAGATAGTAATACTGAATTAATTTTTTAATACATTAATCTTTTTTGGATGGCGTGAGTTAAATTTAATCAAAATTTAATCCCTATTAAATTTTAATTTTACGAGAATGATATCCGACTAACGGCCTCATTTGATTTAAATAAGAAGTAATATTATTTCTATTACAAAAATAATATTTTGAAAACTGACGTTCCTTGAAAAATTATTCTCAGGATATTAACAATGTATTCCTATTGCTGATTTCCTGGAATTACTTAATTTATTTTTCCTCGTTTGCTTTTTTGTGTATACTTTTATTTAATCTGACATAATTATATATATGTGAAGGCCGAACGGCTAGCGCTCTGGCGCTCGGTACCACAGGTTTCGGGGTTCGAGTCCCGGCCGTGCCATGGATGTTTGTAGTGGTTCGGAATCCACTTTAAACCGTAGGTCCCGGTCCTAACAGGATCGTAGAGCGTCGCGGGGCATTGTTACTCCGCGTCCGTATCTTCAAGTTACACGCGACCCCTGGTTAATGCAAAGTGAGTAACGTCTGTGCAGCGCTTGCCTTAAAACCTCCAAGATCAAGCTGACTAAGTGTTTGCCAGCTGCATTAGAATAATATATGAATAAATGGTCAGATTAAAAAGTATGCATACATATATTAAAATAATCAACATAAAAAATTTTAACAACAAATCAACATAATTTTTTTGTTATACGAAAAGATTGAAAAGAAAGTCCAATGTAAATAGGACAATCCACTTAAGATAATGTAAATAAAAAATATTGCCATATAAATGAATTCATTTAAAGTATCAATTAAGAGATTAAAAATGATACTCTAAATAAATTTTATATTTTATTTCTCTAAATGGTACTGATTATTACAGTGATTTTTTCTTTTCATTTCACCTAAATGTTCTGATTTTCTATTAATCCCTTTTTAGATTCTGAATTTTTTTTTTTTTCCAAAAAAACCAATATTCTAGAAGAATACGTCTGATGAAGTAAGTCCGGTTTCCGTGCCACTTCATAAAAGAGTTTTTGTTGAAAAACTCTTTCATCCTCATGATTTGTACAGATAAAAGTGACACGCGTTCTACTTTAAGACTTCACCCAGCACCCGTTGGGGCCTCCCTTAAAAATATGTAATGAAGAAACGGGGACGAACGAAAGAGCTGAGATACCTCAACCCTTATTGTGGGAATCGAGTTAGACTTCCAGAAAATTGAGGTCCTTTTATCTAGGTTCACAGTATTGCGCCATCAACTTTTTACTGAGGAGTGTTCATGAAAGAATGTTTCATTTATTTGGTTGTACCCATCTTTAGGGTTATAAATAATTCCTTTAACTTTGTACAATGTGTGCAATTTTATGTATAACTTTATAAAGTGCATCTATAGCTATTTGATGCAAAATGAAGACAGTTTATATAAATATATTTTTGTAAAACTGTATTATGCATATGTGTATTCTTTAAATTTTACATATTAAATTTTAGTACACAACGAATGAATGTTTCACTGATGGATAAGAAATATTTATAAAGTATATTTTCTCATATATTCATTTATAAAGTATATTTTCTCATATATTCCCTTATAAAGTATATTTTCTCATATATTCCTTATAAATTATATTTATATTATTCTTCCCTTATAATATTCCCTATTCCCTCTAATTATTATTTCCTTATAATATATTCCCTTATAAAGTATATTTATATTATTCTTCCCTTTATAATATTCCCTATTCCCTCTAATTATTATTTCCCTTATAATATATTCCCTTCAATTATTATTTAAACAATTATATGCAAAACTTTATTAACAAACTGAATATTAGCAAAATGTTAGCACCATCAAATTTTTTACTGAGGAGTGTTCATGAAAGAATGTTTCATTTTGTATTTGGTTCTACCCATCTTTTAGGTTATACTATAAATAATTCCTTTTAACTTTGTACAATGTGTGCAATTTTATGTATAACTTTATAAAGTGCATCTATAGCTTTTTAAAGCAAAATGAAGACAGTTTATGTAAATATATTTTTTGTATTTTTATTTAATATATTTATTAAATATATTTTTAAAAAAAAAATATATATTAGTAATACAGTTTATTAATATATTTTTGTCTTTGCACCTTCAATTATTATTTGAACAATTATACACAAAATATTATTAACAAACTGAATGTTAGCAAAATGTTAGCGCCATCACATTTTTTTACTGAAGAGTGTTCATGAAAGAATGTTTCATTTAGTATTTGGTTCTATCCATCTTTTAGGGTTATACTATAAATAATTCCTTTAACTTTGTACAATGTTTGCAAGTTTAGGTATAACTTTATAATGTGCATCTATAGCTATTTAATGCAAAAATGAAGACAGTTTATATCAATATATTTTTGTAAAACTGTTTTTGCCCTTTTAATTGTTATTTGTATAATTATACATTATCATTATTAACAATTTGTATAATTATACATTAACATTATTAACAATCTGTATAATTATACATTAACATTATTAACAATTTGTATAATTATACATTAACATTATTAACAATTTGTATAATTATACTTAAAACATTATTAATTATTTATTAACAACATTATATTATAATTGATAATTTAATTTCTTGTTTAAATAATAAGATAGTAAGTTATATATTATTATAGTTTATTTAATAATAATTATTTAAATAATAATATATGATATACAATTGCATTTTTTCCCAAAAAATGCAATTATCTTTCATTAGTTAATTATTATTTCGCAAAATTGAATTTAAAATATAATTGTCTCTAATGCAATTATCAATTTTATTGTTAAAACGGACCTGAATGGTCGAGAGTCTAGTGCTCTGGCGCTCGGTGCCATGGACGTTTGTAGTGATTCGGAATCCACTTTTAAGCCGTAGGTTCCTGTCTAAAAATATGACTTTAATCATATAGTCATATGACTGTAGATTGTCATGAAGTCAAGTCAAACTTCTACCAACTTAACAGAAGTTGCTCCGTCATAACAGAAGGTGCAGGTTGCTCCTTCATAACAGAAGCTACCCCTTCCCTTCAACCATAAGGGTTCGTGGGCTTAATTTAGATGTCTACCAAGTGGAATAAGAAACAACGCAACAACATTATTAAAATTAAATTTTAAATAATTAAATTCTTAAAGAATTAATTTCCACTTCAATTAATGTTTTTATCAAATAATCAGTTGATTAAAAAAATTTGAAAATAAAAAGGGATCTAAACGAAGGTTTTAAGAAACATTTTTTTTTACAAAAATTATGAATAAAATATCTCTATTAAAAATTCTACCTGTATTATTATTTACTAAATATATGCAAGTTTCAAATTTAAAAGGGATATGCTAAGACATTGAATGCATATTTATTTGTACTTTTTATTAAAGTTTAATGTTGGAATACTTTTGTAAATATGTTTATAGCTTAGTAAAAAAAAGGAAATAATTTTAAAGAGTTAAATTTACAAATTGTAATTTAGAATTTAAAAGTGATTTGCGACTAAGACATTGGAATACATATTTAATTGTATTTATTGTTAGCGTTTCATATTGGAACGCTTTTGTAAAAATATTTTGTAGCTTTGTAAAAAAATGGAAATAATTTTAAAGAGTTAAATTTACACAAAGTGAAAATTTTCATTTTTTTAAATAGAAAGTAAGTGTTTTTATGTTCTTCTTAGATAGTTTAGAACACTTTTAAAACATTTAAGAGTTTTCTAGAACATATTTACTTTCCAACTGACGTTACATCTTAGCGCAATTTATCCTTGTTAAAAATGTTTACGTTCCATTTACAGGGAGAACAGGTAGCAAACATTCGCGGAAAGACGTCTAAGACGTCATTTTTTCAAACAACATTAAAAACCCACAAATTCTTGTTCCATTTTACCGATGTCAACCACAAACTTAAAAAAACGAACTCCACAAAATATTGTGATTGACGCCAAATTCTCTCCATATTGATAGTCTTCATCTGCTATATCGACAGCAAGGCTGCTGCATATATGTAATCAAGACTTGCTGACGTATTGGCTGAGATCAAAGTACTTTAACTGGGTCAATGGCATTATAACTGATCTCAAAATGGCACCGTGGGCAGTTGGGTTTTTCTCTTCCAGCGTTCTTCTTCGCACCTTGATCGGAATACCGATAAGTTAGCTGGCTTGATCAAGAATAAAAAATAAAAATAAAAATAAAAACAGCAAGAAAGGCTTGAGATGCGGATCGCCGTTAACCTATATTCAGCATAGCTTGCGGATAATCCTGAGATGGATAGCATTAAAAAAGAGTACCTTAAACCGGAGATAGAACAAACTTGATGTGAAAGTGATTTTTTGGAACGTGATTTAGATCGTATCCCAGAAAGACTCTGCATGTAAGAATAGCATAGGTTATATGAAGAAAATAATGATTCTAAAATAAATATTGATAGTAAAACACGTGATTGTGTTTTAAATTATGAAAAATGTAGAGAGATTTTTTTTTTTCTACCATTTTCTTTTAAGTTAAACACTTTTGTTATATTGTATAAATATAAAATAAAACAATAATTATATATGTAAAAGTAATTGACATATCAAGGTTAGAGATGTTTGATATTCAATCAGACAATGTGGACCCTATACCACTCCATTTAAAACCTTGCAAGAACTTTTTGAGGGAAAAAATACCTCCATTCTAATTCTGTGTTATTATTAAATTGTAATTCAACACTGGTGATTAAATCAATTAACTTTAAACTCGTTTGAAAGATAATGAAGATAAAAATTGTACCTGATTAAAAATGATTTATTTGAGTTATTTTTGTTTTAAAACAATGGATAGAAAATTTAGATAATTTAAATATAGTATAAATAATAAACATGCGATATTAAATTAATAAAAAAAGTACTTTTGATTCAATATTTTAGAAAAAATAACATTAATTTAATTATTTAATTTTTTTTTTCAATTTTATGTAATTGGTTAAATTTATTCTTACACATCAATATTTTTTTTTGTGGAATGTGTATTCGTAAATTTATGTATTTATTTGCCTTTCATGTTCAAAGAATTTTTTAAAAATAATTTAATTGCTTTAAATATAAATCAATATTACAAAAATTTTATTTGTTTGAAAAGAAATATTTTATGAATAATTTAAGATGGCAAATAAATTAATTTCATTAACATTTAATCTTTAATAATTGATTACGAAACTTATTTTAAAAATAGGAAATTATGTTTTAAAATTTGTAATAAACGATCAAAATACTAACATAATTGTTACAATCAAACATATAGACAACTTCATGCACATTCATAAAATCGTTTTTGATTTAAAAATTCTATTACAATACTACTGCTAATACTTAATTATTGTAATACAATGTTTTAACTTTAAACAGAACTCTTAATTTCTTTTTTTAATAACGTTAATGATGTTAATAGAATTATTTAATGTTAACAAGGTTAATAATGTTAATAACGCCAATTAACGTTTAACTTAACAACGTTAATAGCGTTATTTAGCGTTTAACGTTAGCAAGCTTAATACTGCTAATAATGTTTATACCGTTATTTAACGTTTAACGTTAACAACATTAATAACTTTACTGACATTTATTATTTTTAAAATTTTTTTATAGATAATAAATCAGATATATTTTATGAGATAAAAAGAATATCAGATTTTAAAGTTAAAAAAAATAAATTAAACTTCCCATTTATGCTCAATTATTTTCAGCCATTTTTAGCCCTTTTTTTAGAATTAGTCCTCAATCGCTTTTATTATCGTTAAAATTCGCTTTTCACAGCTAAAAACACTTGGAGAAAACAATAAATACGTTAATCTCACCATCGATGACTGGTATTCATATAAAAAATAATGTAGGTGAACATATATTTTCCACCCTCACATTTCTATATGTGGATCCCAAAAACAATTCAAAAATTGTTTACTTTTTTTTTTTTTTTTTGCTGTATTACGATAGAAATCTTCAACTTCTAATCAATCTTCTATTCGGTATTTTTATATTTTATAATCAATTCAGGCCTGTTTGAAAATAAAAGTCAGAGATATCTCGGAACTTGCAAAATTTATTCTTTCCATCTATTAATATTCATTATACCATCTAAAACAACAGATATACATCGCATCATTAAAAATAAAGAAAAGAATAAAAGCGAGTGCTTTAAGTGTATCGGCTTATATTTAGCGGTTTCCATTGTGAAAGTAGACAGTGCCGAAGCGATTATCCATTGTTGGGACATGAATGAAAACTAGAAAGTAACTCAGCGATAAGAGACAAAAGAGCGGCCATTTTTATTTACTTCTTTTCTATTCATGGAACAGTTACGTTTCAGTTAGATCTACGCCATTTAAGTCCATTAACCAAGTGTCTTTGAGTTGAACATTGAATTCTGAATCTAGTATATAGAATGAACACAATGGTATGTGCTTAAGACCAAAATAAACTTTCGCTGAATATAAATAAAAGGTCCACGAAGACTATAGAAAGTATTAATCCCGCACATTTAATTGAAAAATAATAATTTTCGCACCTTCTAGTATCATAATACTTTTTTAATGATATTTCCTTCGAATCTCATATATTTCTTTTTAAATGATAGACTGTAGTTCATTGATTTTGTGATGTAATGTGATGTATGCTTGTACATTTGAATTGAAAGTGGAACCACATCTTAAATTTCAAAATTATTATTATTTTTTAACTTCTTTATTGGCACGACTCCATGGTGAAGCGCTCCATGGCGACCAAGGCCGTCTGCCTATAGGCAGATTTCGAGACAGAAGATGTTTTCTTTTTTACGGGGGTAGGGTTTTCAGTCAAACGTCCAACTATCATATTAGACTGGTACCTACGGTTTAAAGTGGATGTAACAAACATCCAAACGACTCGAACTCGATACCTGTAGCATCGAACGCCAGGAAAACATGCAATTTTGTAGAATTAATTCTACAAAAATTGTAGAATTAATTCTTCACGATATATAATTTACTATAATAGATAACTTATCTTTATGCTTTTAAATAGTTGGTTTGGGTTGTCGCTCTACGATCATTGTTTGCGTACTTTAGGCTAAATAGACCGAGATCTACAGTTGAGCATGGATTCGAACCACTAACAAGCATTCAAGCCACAGCGAGATTTGAACCTGAAGCCTTTAGTACCAAAATCCAGAGTGCTAACCAATTGGACATTAGGCCGCTGAAGTAACATATATTCAATAAAATTCTCTGTATGCATCGTTTCTTTGATCATCCATTCGCATAAGATTGTTGTTGATTCTTAAATTGAAGAAAATTCCGATGAGTATTCAAACGCTAAAGGATGACATTGACTTTACAATAACGACTAATCACCTTGCTTCAAAAATAAATCAGACCAACAACATAATCGATAACGCTAAAAAACAATTTGAATGATTTGATAGATCAGAAATAAATGTGCATCTAATTTTAATTTATTAGATGATAAATAAATCAATCATTTGACTCTGCTGTGCTCGAATGTTTGTTTCAAAACAATTTTTGTGGAGCACCAAACAGGTAGAGAGAAGCACAAACAAGAAACATGCTCACTGGTCTTCTTTTAAATGCATTGGTAGCCAGCCACCTTGCTTTTTGTTCCGTACTTTTTTCCAATCTATTTTTTAAAGTGGTATTCACGGTGTCACGACATCTGGTAATTAATGATAGGGTTTTCTGTTGTTGTTGTTGATTTCGAATATATAGGTCGATGAATAGCTGTAGGCCGAAAACCAGTGAACAAGGACAGATTCGTTGGGCTCATCAGAGTAGACTATTTTTTGGAAGCTTTTATTCAATTATGTGATCAAGATTTTTTTTTTCTCTCTTTTCTAATTAGCCAATAAAGTGATGTGCAAAAAAAATGCGCAAGATTTCTTCATTTATTATTCTTGAATGTGAGTTCATTTCAAGTACGCAGCTAAAAAAGAATGTGAAGATGCTTCGTTGAAAGAAGTTGATATGCATTCATTTGGTTCTCTTTTTTTTTTTCCAGTTTGTTTCGCGCATGAAGAAATGATTCAATTAATCTCTTCAGGGACAATTTTTAGTAAAAAATTATTTAATCGATGGTTATATTAGATTTATTAGTTCTATATGGGGTGTTTTTTAATAAAAACACGTCACAAAAATAATGTACTAGTTATACAGCCGTTGAAAACTAATGATAAATTCTGACACGGATATGTGCAGACCGTAGACCTCCTCATCATATGCCAATTTTACTTTAGTCATATAATCCGTAATTTTTGATGAAGGTTTAAAACATGGAACATAATTCGTGACGATATTTCATTGAAGGATGAATGTGAAGATGTTTCATTGAAAGAGATTCTTGAATCGAAGGTGATATGGGGATGATAAGCAACAATGACTATAATCCCCTAATCATTATATAGAAACAGTTCTTTTTCCTATTTAATACATCACTCTCCACAACGCTCTACGATCGTGTTAGACGGGGACCTACGGTTTAAAGTGGATTCCGAGCCACTACAAAAATCTATGCCACCACCGGTTTGAAACCAAAACCTGTGGTACCGAGCGCCAGAGCGCTAGCCACTCGGCCATTCATTTGAAAGAGGTTGATATGTGTTCATTTAGTCTTTCTTTTTTCTTTTCATTCCGTCTCGTACATGAAGAAATGATTCAGTTAATCTATTCAGGGGCAATTTTTTGTATTAAAAAAAAAAAGATTTAATCGTTGGTTATATTAGAATTATTTCTTTTATATGGGATGTTTTCAATAAAAATATGTTACAAAATAATGTATAATTAACCAATAAAGAGAAAACTAATTGATAAATCCTGATAAAGATATGCGCAGACCGTAGACCACCTCACCATAAACCAGTTGAAGTCATATTATAGGTAATTTTACAAATTTTGATGAAGGTTTAAAACATGGAACATGATTCATCTTTAGTTTATTAAAAAAATTGAAATTTAAGTATCAGAAAATTTTAATTTTTATTATTTTATTTTTTATAAAATTTTGATTTTGATGTTATTAATTTGGTATTGTTAGTTCAATATTTTAATTATTAGAAATTAAAATAATTTTCATTGTAATTAAAACTTCCTCCGAAATTACCTTTCTCTCCTATTATGCCGCTCTATTTGAACATAGATATGTTCAAATAGAGCGACTAACAAAATAGAGCGGTTCAAATAGAGCGGTGACAAAATTTTCACACAAAATACACGTCTATAATTGTTCCACATTTGAGTGTCGAATTAGAGAGAATCCAAAAAATTGTAACTAAACAGTTTGTTTTTATTTTTGTTTGTTTTAATTTCAATCAACTTTAATAATCGTTTTCGGTGACTGCAACGCAGGCCGCTAGGGAATTGAAACACCGCACTACATTGAAAGAGGTTTTCTCAGAAAATTGAAAATGCTATGAAACACAATCCTCCATCCGTTTCGTGTCAAACCTTTTATCCAATAAACTCTATCAATAAGTCGCTATTAACCAATTATGTAATTATAACAAGCAGAAACGTATTAGTTCCTCTTATTAGGCCATTTCTGGCAAGAAGAAAACGAAAGTATGCATATTCCCAAATAAAATGCTTAAAGAGATATGCTGCAAAAGCGAACGCTCAGGAAGCTTATCACAATACCAAATCTCACCGCTTACCAACTCTCACTTGAATCGAACAGCAGGCGATAAATCGGGGTATACGAATATCGAACACTGCAGAGAACAATGGTTAATTATGAGAAGAAGCCCACAACAATCACGAATAGTGCTTTGTTGCCATTTTGGAACCACTTTTTTTTTCTTCTTCTGAACCGGACATCACCTTTTCGAATGTAGGACATCATACACTTTTAAACACCTCTAGGAATAAGTAGCAAGATCTTTTTTCTACCCTAGATGGAGGCTCCATTGATAGCTAGCTGGAGCTAGCTGCTGTTTGTCTATCTGACCCAAATAAAGCTAGCCTCTAAGCATCGTGGATTATCTCTTGGAGGTGTTCTTTTTTTTTTTTTTTTTTTGAGAGTCGAGAAGGAGGCATTGACCGTCATGAGCAACAGTGTAGGAATAAAGCGGTCAAAGCTACGAATCGATTTGGCGCGTGCAACGTTACGCCTAATTATTTTCCAAATGAAAGGATTCTTTTTTTTTCATTTCTATTCGTAAGTTCCAAAGGGTGGTGTTAGTGACCAATTTAAAAGTTTTAACTTTTCGCGATATTGAAATGTGGAAATGTTCCTTTTCTGGGTTAGGCTTCGTTCTTGGAAATTGGATTCCATTATATTGAATTATATATAGCTTGACATTTTGAGAATTAAAAATGTTTTTTGTTAGTGCGTAGACAAAAGATTGAATGAATCATTAAAAATGCAATTTTTATCCCAACATTTAAGTAATGTATGCACATAAACCGCAAATGATAGTGATTTTTGGAAATAAAATCAGGAATTTGGTATATTCCAAAATACTTCTATAAATTTACTTCACATATTGTAATATTAACTTGCACTTGCTGAATTCGAATGAAAGTGATCTTACAGAATTGATATGCAATTTCTATTTGCAAATGTTTCTTTTAAAGAAATTTCGTTTAACGCTGTATGTGGCATCAAAGATTTATCTATTTATCATGTTTTTAATTCTGTTCTTCTTGTATATAATTTTTTTTACCTTTCAACATAAAACAGAAAACATGAATCTTCAAATGTCAATAGTATTCTTCATTTATGAGAAGTGTTTAGAAATTATATATTTCTTTCTATGATTACAAATATATGGCACTAGTTTTATTTTCTAGTATGATTTGCAATGGTATTGTAAACAAAAATTGTTCCCCTTGATTTCTTCAAAGCGTATTATGCAAGTTAATTATGATTAAATATTTGAAAATTATTCGCGTATTTAGCTATACAATTCATTAAGAAAAAAACTCATAATTATTTTTAATTAATGAACCAGATCTTAAAATATTTAATTTTTAAAGAGATTTAACTAACTCATCTGCACTACAGTCATGTTGGACCATGGCCTCCCTAACAATACGACTCCAAAGTCGTCTGTCTCGAGCTTTGGTTTTAAAATTCGAGATCTTTAGGTTTTTTAAATCCTTTTCCACTTCATCAATCTATCTTTTTTTTTTTTTTTTGGGGGATGGGGCCTTCCCTTTTTTTCCTTAAAAATAGTGTAATTTCCAAAATAAGCAATATTTCTCTCTTTCCTTCTTACAGCCTGATGGCCAATTGGCTAGAACTCTGGCCGTTGGCTTCAGGTTCTATTCCTGGAAGAGGCATGAATGTTTGTTTGTGGTTCGGAATGCACGTTAAGCTGTAAGCTCCGGTCTACTTAGCCTAAAGTCTGCAAAAAATATGATCATAGAGTGACAAGCCAAACCAAACTCTTTTGCCATCTGACCTCTTGAATCGCCAAAATATCCAATCTATACCTATCACATTGTCTCTGCAGCTGTTTCACTACACCAGATCGAAATAAACTCATTAAAACTAATTTTTTTAATTTGCTAATTGGTTAGCATATTAAAAATTAAGTAGCAAATTATAGTTAATATGATGTGATGATATGACTTGATTTTTATGTGATTATTGCTTAAAATTTCATAGTGTTATTAATGTTTAAGATAATTAACAAAATTTAGTACTACAAACTATTTGAGCAGTAAAAAAATCTCCGATTTCATATTCTAACATCAGGCTAGTTAGATGGCTCAGTGGCTAGCGCTCTGGCATTCGGTACCACGGGTTTTGGGTTCGAGTTCCGGAGGTGCAATGGATGTTTGTAGTGATTCGGAGTCCACTTTAAACCGTAGGTTCCGGTCTAACATGACCGTAGAACGTTGCGGGGGTATTGTTACTCCGCGTCCGCAGTTTATCTTCAAGCTACACGCACCTCCTGGGTACTTCTAAGTGAGTAACATCGGTGTAGTGCTTGCCTTAAGACATCAAAGATAACTGTCTAATTTTGTTTGCCAGCTGCATTAGAAAAAAATCTTATAACAGCAAAAAGAAATTTCTACATTAAATTGATATCTATCGTACTGTAATAAATCAAGGTGAAACTTCACTTTTCGTTCATATTTTCAAATGTCATTCTAATTTAGAACATTAATCCTTTTAAATTTTTAAATCAAAGATCACAAGATAAAATCTACAACGCGAAACAGAAAAAAAAAAAAAAAATTTTTTTTTCCTTCTTGGAAGATGGAACTCCAACCGGACTTTTAAAAAACGAAAATGATCCAGATTGGACCCCTTACTTATACTTGCTTGAGCAAACTTTCATCTCATCGTTCCCGATATCCAAAAACCGTTAAAAAATGGAGTAAAAATAATCTGGCGGTTCCCATGGAAAAAAAAATTCAGAGAACGTTAAAAGTACGCTTGGCTGAATTTTATGAGCTAATAGAAAAGAAGTATAATAGTAATCTGCTTGCGATGAAACATCAGCCGTTTCGTTTTCTTCTAAGAATTTTTCTTGTTTTGTTTTTTGTTAACTTTTTTTTTTTGTCACGAGCCATGCTGAAACGGGTTGTTAACTTTTGTTTATTTATTAGTCGTGGATCTATTTTTGGTTTCTACAAAAAGCAGGTTAAACTGTGTGGGTAATCTTGCGGCTAACAAACAGTCAGATTTATGGGGTTTTGAGTTTCTAAGAAAGCTCGGTTTGTTAGCAATAAGTTAGACGAGTGTCGAATACGACATTAAAATTACTGTTTTTGTGGTTTTTCTTTGCTGTTTATACTGGTGTAGCTAGTTTCTCTTTTGAAATCTGTGTTAATTATGGTTAGAAGAATAGATGGTAATCACAGTAATCTTGAACAAAGTGGTTATTTTTATAGGTAAACATAACTAAACGCTATATAATTGAAACGGTCTCAATCCTTTTGAAATCGGGCCGCATTTAAAAACTACAAATAATTCTAGGCGCACTATATATAAATTTCTGAGAAATCAATATCGTCCATTGATAGTCCAATCTATCCTTCTTGACTATTTTAGAAGGACTATATGGACAAATTTAAGTCATCGTATATTAGTGAATTATTATCTAACTCCAAATGAAATGTCTGGGTTTGGTTTGGTTTGTCGCTCCACGGTTATCTTATGCATACTTAGGCTAATAACACCGGGACCTACAGTTTGTTGTGAATTCTGAACCACTAATAAACATCCATGTTCCTTCCAGGATTCGAACCTAAAGCTGTGGTACCAGAGGCCAGAGCACTAGATAAGGTCAGAGCGCTAGGCAATTGGGCACCAGGCCACATAGGAAAAAGTCTGGGAGACAATAGGGAATGATTGAAAAAATTCAGTGGAAAAAAACTCAAAGAGGCAATTGCCAATTTTAGATTAAGAACTGGACACGACTGCCTGGCCGAACATCTAGCCAAAACAAACTAGCGAACTCTGATATACGTGTTTTATGAAAGACAGAGAAAATGAATAAGGCTCATCTACTTGTTAGCTCGGGACTGGACTCTAACACACAACAGAATGCTGATTTGTGCACGTTTTACTGGAAAGCCAGTGAAAATATGTCCAGATCACATGGACTTTTCATTATGGTGCCTCTAGCTTTTTAAATTTTTATCCTTAGAACATTTAATACGTTTTTAATGCTTTTTGGTTATTTTTGTTAAGAATATCTGGACTTTTCTATTTGTAACTTTGATTTGTTTATATATATTCTTTTTGTTTCTTTTTGTTCCCAAATTTGTATGGATTGAGTTTCAATATAACTATAGGCAACAATAACAAGTATCCTATTAATGCCTTAGAGTTTTATATCCAGAGATCAACTCAGCATCCAACTACAATTGACAAACGGCGGAGTCTCACAGGCCGCAATGAAAATTGTTCTAACATTGAAAATCACATGGACGCTAGCTCTTCTAGTAGTCAACCACGGAAGTTACAGATCCTACTTTCTCGGAAACTTTCTTTGGCGCATTATTGCTGTTTGTCGACTTTTTATGTGAACAAGAAGAAGAAAAAAAAAGCAACCAGAAAAGTTAGTTGTTTGTAATGAAAGCTGTCTTTAAATGGGAAAAAGAATAACTATATTTCTTTTTATATCAGGGCACATATTTCTCTCGATTCTCTCTCTTCATACAAATGCACATAAAAAATTTTTCATTGGGACGAAGGATTAAAGAAACAATTGTTTATATTTTCCAGAAAAATTTTTTAAAATTGAGAAATATTTGAAATATGTTAATTTTAATTAGCCAAATTAAAATACAAATCGGGGAGAGATAAAAAAAAAAAGTTATTGTAACAAAAAAATTACAGAAATAAATAAGCAGGAGGTTGAGAATTAGGAAAACATGAACAACAACAGTGAATTAAAATTTCTTTTTAATGATCCTGTATTCATAGAAGATAAATTAATTAAGGGTGCGCAGAAGATCTACCTCTCTCCGTGGTGCACCTGGTAACACTTTTTAGTGGCTAAAAGATCTGCAACTTGGCATTATTGTTAGATTAATGAACTCTGTTTCAGCATGTTTTGTTGTATTATTATATTGTTGTTGTATGTTTTTTTTTTTTTTCGTTGTTCTTTTTTGCTGTAACTGTTCATAATCTGCCATTGGAAAAAAAATTAATTAATTAAACCACAAGGTGGTTTACATTGTAGCCATATTTTAATCAGTAAATTCAAGCATACAAGTACCCGTGGGTGTATAAGTACTGACGAGTGTGCCAAACGATAATGAACCACGAATTCAAAGAAGTTAGGTCATTACTGGGTGGCAGGTATTTCAACTAATTACTGCAGCGCTAATGCGTTCAATTAACACTAATATGTTAGATGTTAATGCTCAATTATAATTACTGTGCAATGTTTTCTAAGGAAAATAAATATTATATGATGCACATCTATATTAGGTAGATATGATATATAAAAATTATTTCTATATTCTGTACTGTGGTTGATAGTGGTGCAAAACGGAAATGGAAAGCATCCTTCCCAGTAAGGTTTCATCCGTTTCCGCAAGACAGGGCTTTCCAAAGGATATTCAATCGCGTTTCCAATCTTCGAAATTGATAGTGAAAGCGAATGCTGTGTATATTAACACTATTACCTTTAAATGTAATAGTAAAAAATAGATTTAATAAATATTTTAATAAATAGATTTAATTAACTCTTTTAAAAAAAGAGCATGCTAATGAAGTCAATGAATTTGTTTAATTTATTTCTTCGATTTTTTTCTTTTAGAAAACAAAATTTTTCACTATTGCGATGAATATGGTACCACATTCTAAAAATTTGAATACATTTTATACTTTGATATTACCTTAATACTATTTACATACTATGTACTTTAGTTATAAATATTTGATGTTCAAAAATTAGTTGAAATGTGGCTTAGTAAAATATATAGCTTTATTTTAAATAATATGGCTTATAAAAGTTTCGAATTATCTCTCATTTATATACATATAATATATATATATATAGATAATATGATGGGCAATAATAAATTAATAATTTAATTAATGAATTATTAGTCATTAAATTTAATTAATAATTATTAATCATTTTTAATTATATATATATAGTTTAAATTTTAATAAAATAAATTTTTTTCGATTTCCATGGCACAAAAAATTGAGCGGAACTGAAAATAACTGAAGCAAAAATTTTATTTTATTTTTAAATCACATAAAATTTACAAAAAAAAATGTTATGTAAATATATTAATTCATTTCATTTGGATTTGTATTAAAGAAGGAAAAAAAAATTGAAAAAAAAAGAATATCGAAGTGAAGAAATTTAAGGCAATAATATAAAAAAAAATTTGAACATTTTTTTTTTTTTTTTTTTGTTATAACTTTAATAAATTATTTCTGATTGAGAATTTTAAATGTTTTTCTGAGCTAACCCAATCATATTAGCGAAGTTGAATTTCCAAGTTGATTTTCTTTGAAGCAACCATGAAACAAGGAAAGTCAGCGAAGCGTTACTTCTGCCATCTATTGGTGAATAGTAAAACTAGAACATGGCGGTAAATTAATTCCACATAATACCATTTAAAGTGGCGTCTGCAATACTGTTAAAGCAATATTTAGATGTGTTAGTTACCTGATTAAGTATTTTCTGTTATAAAAAGCTTATCTTTCCAATTTAGAAATGAAATAGTAGTAGTGTTTTTTTTTTTTTTTTTTTTTAGTTTCAGGAATATTTTCAATCGTCTACATGCTTTCACAACAATAAATTTGGCCATGGCATAAAATAGATTTAATTTCATTTAGAATACTTTTTAATTTTAGTGAAAAGTAATTTTAAATTATATAGTGAAATATAACAGTACATACAGTAAAAAAATGAATTTCCCTGTAAATAAAATACTTTCAATTTACAAAAAAATAAAAAAATAAAATTTTTGTATTTATCAAAGTTGAAATTATATCCATATATTATTAAAATATATTTTCATTTTTATTATAATCGCATGCTATGATAAAAACAAAAAGAATTTCTCACAACCCCGATAAGAACTAAATTTTAAAAATTTCATGTTCTTAAAAAATTCTTTTTTTCGTTCTTTTTTTACAAAGACATATTTTTGTGGGCCTGAATGGCTGAGTGGCTAGCACTCGGTACCACAGGTTTCGGGTTCGAGTCCCGGCGGGGCCATGGATGTTTGTAGTGGTTCGGAATTCACTTTAAACCGTAGGTCCCAGTCCTAATAGGATCGTAGAGCGTTGCGGGGGTATTGTTACTCCGCGTCCGTATCTTCAAGTTACACGCGCCCTTGAGTAACGTCTGTGCAGCGCTTGCCTTAAGGCATCCAAGACCAAGCTGTCTAAGTGTTTGCCAGCTGCATTGGAACAAAAAAATATATATTTTTGTTATAAATAAAAATTCACAGAATTTTAAGTATTTATAAAAAGTGACATTCTTTTAAGACATAACAGGTTAATAACCTGACGCAGTCGAACTAAAAAGAAGTGCAAAATAAACTATTTGTGTGTGATTTAAACTATAAGCTTTTTATTAAACGATAAACTATTTATTAAATCTATTTGTGTGTGATTATCTCTCCTTTCTTTTGATCGATATTTAATAACTCTTTTAAATACTAACTTGATAAAAGGCTCTTCCTTATAGACTAATTTAACTAAAGTACTAATCAATATATTCATCGCATTTAATGTTTGAAAATAGGGTTTCTATAGCATAATAGATAAAGCGATTCTTCTTAATCTGCTTCCAAAATGGGTCATTCTTTTGTTATCGTTAGAAAAAAAAATGAATTATTTATTTTAATATGTCATTACATTTTGATTAGAATAAGATATTCAAATGTTAAAATATATTGGCTAGTTAATTGTCGCAAACATCGACATGTATACTCTTATTACATTTTTATTAACATGAATTAAGACGGTAATAATTTAAATTTGTATTTCTAATTTGTGAACTGACCCTGACGGCCGAGTGATTGTCGCTCAGAGCCGCAGGCTTCGCGTTCGAGTTCCGGCAGTGCCATGGATATTTGTAGTGGTTCAGAATCCACTTTAAACAGTAGGTCTCATTTCTAACATGATTGTAGAGCGTTTGGCGTAGGGCTGACAACTCTACCCAGTAAAAAAATAACATCAACTGTCTAAAAATCAGCCAGTAGGCAGACAACTTGGCCCAACATGGGACGGCCGCGCCAATGAAGAAAAAGAATTTCAGAATATTCTGTTCCTTTTAATAATCCAATTTCTAACAAATAGAATATCCTAAAATTGAAAAACTGTAATAAATTTGAAGAATTTTGAAACATGATTTTCGCTAATTTACTAATATATATATATTTCTAATTGTTTTACTTAACACAGATTTCAATTAAATAACTAACTCCCAGACATTACGGCCCATAGTGAGCCAAAGCCGCCTGTCTATAGGCAAATTCGAAACATGATATGTTGTTTTTACGAGTTAGGGCAACAGCCCCAGAGTCATATAAGACCGGGACTTAGTGGATTTCTAACCACTACAAGGATCCATGGCACTGCTGGAACTCGGAAACCTAACCCTGCGGCACTGAGAGCTAGTAACTCGATTATCAGGCCCCTTGATTTCAATTATACACGCATAATTGAAATCAAGGGCAAAGGAAATCATATTAATTTTTTATACTACCTCAGTAACTGAAAAAAAATTTTTTACTGAAAATTAGCAAATTAAAAATAAGGATTAAGAAAGATAGTAATAAATGATATAACACGAAAATGTGAAATACTGGAATCAATATACACTCAAGAGCCAAAACATTATGACCACCCCTACATTTTGCAATGAACTCGCCTGGATGACGTGGAAGGCACGTGATCAGGTGGAAGTGGTATTTAACTGGTATTAATCCATGCCAAGGCGGGTTGAAACTGTGTTGCGCGCCAAAGGTGCGCCAACTCGTTATTGACAGGTGGTCATAATGTTTTGGCTCTTGAGTGTAAGTTCATATGAAAAATATAGGTTATATATATCGAAAATACAGATTGCATACACTAACGAATAATATTAACTAAGTACTGAAAACGTAAATAATACTTAGTTAATAGCTAAAGTATAGGTATTCAAAGGTATTCAATACTTAGTTAAATATATAACGAATTAAAATATTTAACTAAATGTTGAAAACATTGACAGCAACAAGCTGTATTATATTTAAAAGTTCTCTTACAAGAATAAAATAATAAAAGAAATAGAAGAAAATAAATTACAGGAATAAAAGAAAAATGCTGAGAGAATTTGATTTCATGTTTTCAAGAATTTGTTTTCCTTTTTTTCTTTATTCTCCATTTTTAATCAAATTCTGCTCATCGTTTCTGTGGGAATATTTCGTCGAAATTAATTTATAAAGCAATAATCTATTAAAAGCATTTCATTTTAACTTCTTTAACAATAATGAATATTTCATTTAAGGCTAATGTACAGTTATTTAAACGAAATTCTTCTCACGAAATTCGAATTTGGGTTCAGATCTTTGGTTTTTAATGAAAAAAACTAATTTAAAGAGCAATTTTGGCAAGTTTTTCAGGAAAACTACAAACAAGTAAAATAAAAAAATTTAAAGTCAATTCCTACTTTTTTTCACTATATTGCAGTCCTATAAATAGTTCTTTAATATAGTCCTTAATAAATAATTTTTATTCATTTTTTTAAGTTTGTCTGGCGCCATCTATTGGTAGATGTATGCAACTTAAATCTAAAAAAAAAAAAAACTAAAATTAATGAATTAAATTTAATTACGGAATTAATATTTGAAAAAACTGTATTAACATCCAGTGTCATCCACTACAAGTTCAAAAAAAATGTATTTGAACTTGAGTGGATGAATAAAAATTATTTTATGAACGATTGAAAATTTGAACAAGATATATATAGGGAGAGTGTGAGCTAATAGAAGGAATTGAAAAACTAATTTGAAGAGCTATTTTGGTAACTTTTTCGGGACAACTAAACAACAAAGAATGCATTTGTAATGAACGTTTTGAGATATTTGCATTTCTGTAAAAGCTGCCTTTTTTATTTTTGCTTTCATTCTGATCGTTTTTATTGGCAAAAAGACAGATCGGTTGATGATTGGTACAACGCACAGGAATCAACTGGGCGTCGCATGCGCCATTGTGTTTTAATATCTGCGCAGCTGTTGATTATTGCGTTCATTCCATGGAAAACACAGAAAACAGATGCACGAAAAATCAAAGAATAAAAAAGCAAAAAAAAATGTAATCTAAACACTCGTTGCTTTAGAATTCTTTCTTTTTTTCTTTGTCGCTTCACAAAAGCTGCCTCTTTTTCAGATGCTATGCTTGATCACCTGTTGCACAAAACAGAAAAAGAGAGACCTGCTCAAAGTTTGGTCTTTATGTATCTTTTTCCGGTGGAACGTCTCGTTTATACAGGTATACCTGAAAAGTATGCTGCATTGTATAAAAATTAACACGATATTTATTTGGTGTAGACGAAATAAAAATAATTCTTTGTCAGGTTGTGGGAGTACAAATAAACGTTACTCTTAAATTGATGAATGGAATATTTCGGACAACAGCAGTCTTAAAACACAATTGGTGAGCTTATATTTATTTCATCAGCTTTAACACGCGGCTTGATGGCCAATTCATTGGCCAGTTTTTGGTACGAGAATACAGGCTACAGGTTCGAATCTTGCTATGGATGTTTGTTTGTGGTTTGGTCAATAGGTCTCTAATTAGTTTAAAATGTGCAAAAATTTATCATATAGCTACAAACAAACCAAATCAGCTTCAACACAGTAAAAAAAAAAAAAATATTTGAATGTAATATAAACTCATGCATGCGCTAATATGAACTCATGCAAATATTAATTTAATATACGTTTTTACAGTGGGTGTTAGGCAAGTTGATTTTCAAAAATTATTTCAATAAAAACTTGTACTTGTAAAAGAACAGACTGATTCAATTTGAAGGGGACCGATGGAAGAGTAATTAGAGCTCGGTGCTACAGGTCTTGGGTTCGAGTCCCTGCCGGGCCATGCATGCCTTTAGGGATTCTGAAGCCACCTTAAAAAAAACACCTTTAAATCAATTAATGACCTAATATGACTGTTGGGCGTAGAAGTTGATTTTCAATTCTACGTCGTAAAAAGAAAACATCTCTCTTGAAATTTGCCAGTAGACGGATGGACTAGGCCCACCATGGGGCTGTTGCGGCAATAAATAAGAATTTTATCTCAAAAAGAGGTGGTTCCAACTAATCTCAGTACAAGATTCAGATATTTCTTGTTGTGAATAATTTATTATTACAATAAGAAATATTTGTTTAAATAAAGAAATAAAAAATATTACGCTTGCATATTTATTGTAAAAATATATTTTAGAAAATATTAAAATTTGAAATGATTTAGCGAAATCTTTTTTAAAATTACTTAACTAAAATCTATTTTTTTGATCATATTTTCTATGATTTTTTTTCGCGCGAAAGTTCAGTAAAAATAATCTCCTCTTTAAAATAATAATCTTTAATTACCAACTGTGCATGTATATAAAAAAAAAGTGCTACAAACGTTTTTTACTCATGAATTAAAAATTAGCAACCCGAATAAAACAATAAACCGGTTTATTTCACCAAGCATCATGGAAAATATTCATTAATTTTAATTCAGGAATGCTTGATGAGGAATATTATGAGGAATAAAAAAAATTAAACAAGAAAAAAAACGAGTAAACTTTCGTGGAAAGGTAACAAAAAAAATATAATTAATTTCTGAAAGATTTAAGCTATTTATTGGGTTTTTAACATAGATTTTCTATATTTAACTACTTTTTTAAACATATAAGAGGATATGTTTTCTAGCTTTTTTTTGTAATGTTTCCTTATTTTAGAAGAATTTTTGATCAATTCATTCACATCCAATCATCACAGATATAAAGCATGTTCCTTTTCTAAATCTTAATGTTATAAAACATCGTACAGGTGCATTTTCAATTGCTTTTTGTATACACTTTAAGAGCTTTTAAAGCCTAGTGACATAAATATTTTGCATTTTTTATGAAATGTATAGAAAATGCTTGACATGCATAAAGAAAAGTGCACAGCTAACATAGAAAATGTTATTTGAGGACAAGCATGGTGAGTTAATTTTAGACGATCAATCCTTTTTTTTTTTTTTTCTATAGGCCCGAAATGAAAAACCTTCAAGAACAAAATTTGAATAATAAAGATTTTAGCTTTTTCTGTACCTGTTTATTTCGGACGAGATGCGTACATGATAAATGACTGTATCACAAACAAGCTTTAATAAATGACATGAAAAAAGGGCTGAAGCAGTGATGATTGCAGCTCTTTTATATTCGTCAGCCATTGAAATCTGTCGGCTGTTTCTTTGTGCCCGCGACCAAGGCTCAACCTGAATTCCTCATTCAAGACAATTTGCCAAGGGCGGCGGTCTATGTTAGTCTTTGAAATTTTGATGAAATGCTACAAGCAATATATTTGCATTTTATTTTGTTTCATAAAGTAAAAAGCCTCATAATTTTTTTTGTATTTAAGTTTCATTCCTAAAATATTTTTTTTGTTTTCAATTGCACATTTAAACAAGTAATATAAAAAAAAATTTAGTCAATTCCTACTTTTTTTCCCTCTATATTATAGAAAATCCTTTATAAATAATTTTCATTCATTTTTTTAAGTTTATCTGGCGCCATCTATTGGTAGATATATGCAACTTAAATCTAAAAAAAAACTAAAATTAATTAATTAAATTTAATTACTGAATTAATATTTGAAAAAACTGTATTAACATCAAGTCTCATCCACCACAAGTTCAAAAAAAATGTATTTGAACTTGAGTAGATGAATAAAAATTATTTTATTAACGATTGTAAATTGGAACAAGATATATATGGGGAGAGTGTGAGCTAATAGAAGGAATTGAAAAAAAAAAATTTGAATAATATAAGTACCAAATTTAACAAGTATTTTATTACGTTATTTCTATATTTTTCTATGGAAAAATGATTTTTGTTTGATTTTAAAAGATTAAAAAGAAGTTGTGCTACTGAATATAGATGAAAAAAAGACGAAACATAGCCAATCTTAAACTGATTTAAATTTATAAAACAAAGTGATTTTGCAATAAATATTTTTTTATAAAATGCTACAGGCAATATATTTGCATTATATTTTGCTTTATAAAGTAAAGCGTCAAAAGTTTTTTTTTTTTATATTTAAGTTTCATTCCTAGAATATTTTTTTTTTGTATTCGATTTCATATTTAAAAAAGCACTTGAATAATATATGTACCAAATTACTAAATATTTTATTATGTAATTTCTACATTTTTATGGAAAAAATCAAACCAAAATATATGATTTCAGTTTGATTTTAAAAGCAGAAAAAGAACTTGTGCTATTGAATATAGACGAAAAAAGACGAAATATAGTCAATCTTAAATTTGCTTCAAATTAATAAAATAAAATGATTTTTCAATAAATATTTTTAGTGGTTACTGTACTTTTAAGGAATATTTCCATGTTTTTTTCATAATAAATTTCGAAAATAGAGATCTTATAGAAATTAAATCTTTTTTTTAGTTATTTCGCATATTAGCTTGCATGTATTTATTTTATTTTTTAATTATAGCTTTTAAATCTAAGTATTGCAAGTAAATTGTATTCTCAATTTGTAATTTAATAAATTAACTAGCCATTTAATTTATTAAGTTATAATTAATAATAAATTAATTATCAGTTGTAATTAATTTTAAATAAATTATATTTATAATTATATATTAGATGGCTAATTAATTTATTAAATTACCATTGTAACGTATACTTTACTTACAATATTTAGTTTTAAAATATATAATTAAAAAATTTACATTTGCATTTAGACATGTTTTTCTTTTGTACAAGAAAAAAATAAATAAATTACCTAAAACAACAAGTTCGATAAAATTATATGTTTTATAATTAAGTGATATTGAAAATTATATGTTTATTATACATAACAAAAAATATAAAGTAGAAATTTCTGTCTTGAATTGAAAAAGAGCAGAATCCATTGGTAATTTCAGTACTACTAAACAATGTAACAATGTAACGATGTATAAAACTAAAGTAATAACTACTATATAATTATTTTTCTTAGATGAATCTTTATATATGATTAACCTATACTTTTAGCAAAACCTGTTATTTCATTTTATTAAAGCAATGTAAAAACACGTTTCAAGAACACCTAATTTACTTAGCACGCATTAGATGAGTTGAGGTTTTTTTCTTCTAAAATTTTTGTAATTATATTTTAAGGGCATTTTATCTTCTGTTTGACATAATAATAGTTTCATCATGTAAATAAAAATATTTCTAAAGGAAAAATCATAGTAAACAAAAAAGTGACACATATCGCGAAAAACAAATAATTATACTTTCTTTAATTAAATTTCTTTAACAAACTACTATGGAGGATTTTGTTACTTATCATTATCGTATATGATAGATTCCATTTCCTTTTTATTTTCATCATGTCTAGCCAAATAATTTTCCTTAATAAATTGAAAATTTTTGTAATAAGATTTACTCTGATACAAAAATACAACATAAATAGTTTCATAAATTTAGTTCCAGCTGTTAATTTTAATGAAATTTTTTAATACAATCTTGTCCCGGAAAAAATTGTTAACGAACGAATTCAAATTAAAGATTGTTATTGAAAATCAAGTTCAAATTATAATGACATAAAAATATGATTTAATTTCTAATAAATAAATTTAAATTTTAATGAATACTTTCTAGGTGTGCGATCTACCATCCCGTGGTGCACCCCGGTAATGTTCTAGATGGCTACAAGATCTACTACTATCGGCATGCAGCAAAGCGCCAAGAGTGTCCATCCTCGTGGGACATCGTGAAAATTGAGTGTCATACAATAGAATGCGGGCGGACTGTCCCAATCTAAGAAAGTTCAGATTCAACATTTCCTTGGCAGCTATGATGTTGCGACTTGTGAGGGGCTATGACTGTTTGGCGAGCCATCTGTACCCCATTGGCATTCTTGATAACCCAATTTGTCCGCTCTATGGGAAAGACGAGATCATGGCAGATGTTTGATGACAGGCGAGGATACTTATCACTATACACATATCGTCCTCCAGTGGATCCCTGGGCATTGTGACATTTTATGCAATGATGCAGATTTAATGACTAACAAGAGCACACGGATAGTCCAACAGCATATTTGCAACTCGTTTCATTCCATGAAACTTTGTACCAAAAATCAAATGAGACTTAGATGGAAGGCATTACTCACGTTCCTCTAACTCCTCGAAAAGTTAGAGGTACATTTTGGAACAGGAGATGTCAGACAAATCTCGTGAAAAAGCTATCGCGAAATTGACTTTGCGGTAGGCCATGACTGTTTGGCGTGCCATTTGCACCGCATTGGCCTTCTTGATAGCCCAAGTTTGTCCGCTCTATGGGAAAGACGAGATCATGGGTAGACACCATATAGCAGAATGCCCGGACTTGCTTGCGGACTCCGAGGTGAAAAGTTATTGGAGAGCTAGAACTTTGCTGATGAGTCATTGACTTTTATTATTTTCTTTTTTGTGTGTTTTACACTGTTCTGATATCGTAAGAATTAGTCATTTTCTCTTGACATTGGAAATAAAAACATGAATACTTTCTATCAGATTAATAGGTTACAAATTGTTTAGAAAGAATGGTTTTTCTTGGATCTGATACACTTCGGGGGAACCAGGGAGTTCCGCTGGAGGATATCAGCTAAACCTAAAACCCAATAAATGATATCGCACTGAAAATAATGTGTCTAAACCAGAGATGGGTACCATGAATCTGGAAGCTGGAAATAATTCCATTGAGATCGAGGAGGTTAGAAAGACAATAAAATCCCACAAAATGCTATAGCTAAGGATTCTCGTTCCAAATTGCAATGACAGCAAGACTTTCAACCTCGGTTGGCATTGACAACACGTCTTCCATGATAAACTTGATACTGACCCAAATACACTCTATACCATCACCATCATCAATTTTTTTTCCATCTTAAAATAAAAAAATTGTATAAAATAAAAGTTAAGAGGAACATCAATTGGCAACAAATTATTATTATAATTGAAATATTTATTATTAGGTAACAGTTTTATTTCATTTCTGGCAACATAGATCATTATGAAATGTTCCCATATTAAAACTTATAAACCATACAAAACTTAAACCATATTAAGTTTTGTATTAGAATTCTACAAATCAAAATAATTTTAAACAAATAAAACAACACAATTAGTGCAATAATAAAGAAATAAAATGGGAATATGGTTACAAAAACTTTTAAAGGCAGCTTGTTATTTTCCAACATAAAATCCAACTAAATTGAATAAAGTAACTTTAACCTTCCTTTTATCGCGTAAGGGGCTTGTTAAAAAATATATAATATACTCTCGTGAGGTTGATCCTATGTACCCCTTTGAGTCTTTGTGATGGAAATTAAATTTTTCCGCACAAAAAAAAAAGTGCTTCAGGAAGTAAGGTACAAGTCTTGCTGATCACCTTCATGAAGGAAATATTTTGAAGCGATGATGAAAAATTAAGTGTAGAAATGATGGTAATGAATTATTATTACATACAATTTGGCCTAAGTATATTAAAATCTTTTGTGATTGGAGATGGTACTTGAATTATTTAAGAATTTATTGACCCTTTTATACCTAGTGTTGAATTTCAGTCTGGAATTTTGGGTAATTTATAATTCCAAAATTAAGTCGCGATCTTCACCTCCTTTAAGCCCATAAATAAAAAAAATTTCTTTTTAAGAATGACTTTCAACTTTAACCCATAATTGCTGAAAATAAAAAGATCCTTTTAAAGTTGCCTTTCAACATTCAGTTTTTTTCTATATATAACCAGGATTAAGGAACGCTGAATGTCTTTTAGTATAAATTTACGATCCTGAACATAAGCTTTTTATATAATATAAAACTAATATAATATAAAAACTTTAATAAATGCAATGTAGTATAAATCTTTTTAAATAATATAAATATAATATAATGAAAGATTTTCAATTTAACTTTTGCTTTACATTTAGAATATTTAAAATTAGATTCTTATTCTAATTTAGGTTTATGTAGTAACTAGTCAGGGAGTTATGAATGCAGATCAGAAGTCATTAAAGAAAATTCAATGAGCAACTAATTGATAAAAAGATATTTCTATCATCAAACAGTGTAAAAAAATAATTTTTTATGGTGTTTTTCATTTAACTCAGTGAACATTTTGTAATACGATTCAATAAAATCAGGAACATTTCCACAACCATTTAACATAATTCATATATGTTACTAAAATCTTAGAGCACAAATTGTTTAGCATAAGGATGCACCAAATTTGGCAACATTTTTCAAAATTTCATCGCCAACCCAATTTAACAGGGTTTTTTTCACTAAAAGAATTTGTCACATATTTCACCACCATATATTTGTTTTTGGTGATTAAATCTACATGGAGAGAAAATTTTCTTGGCTGAAAAATCATTCCTCTTGTGTTATATGTCTTCCTTAATTTCAAATTGTATAGGTTTGAAATTAAAATTATCTGTAACAATGTCTCTTCACTATTGTGGCAATTTCTACTTCCCATGCTGTCTGATGGCGAATCAACTAGTGCGATGGCATTTGGTACCATAGGCTTCAGGTTTGAAGCCTGGTAGCATGGATGTTTTTTAGTGATTCGGAATCCACGATAAACTGTAGACATCTAATAACTGTAAGCATCTAATTAACCTAAAGTGTGTTCAAGATGAAAGCAGAGCAACAAACCAAAACTGCTTCTCATTGTTAAGTAAAATTTATGTCTATATTTTTAAGGTTTTAAATGAAATGGTTTGCCAATAAAACATCATGTAAATAATAATCCAGAAATTGCTGAAACTTTTATATATAAAACCATATTTATTTTTTTAAAGTGCAAGTTGAGGTTTTAAATAAAATTTGTTGACAATACTTGAAAAAAATCGTCAAAGTAGGGGCAAAACATCATATTGTCCTCTTGCCATTAAAAATGTCAAGGATAAAGCTTATGTTCCTATTCAACAATTAATTTAATTAAAGAAAAACAATCTTTTTGGAAATCTTTCATTCTTAAAATTGTGCAGGGTGCCCACAAGTGATCCTGGAAGGCCGGCAAGGTTATGCCTAATTTTTAAACTGCAAGGCATTGCTTACAAACTTTAGAGGTTAGCAATCATTTTTAAAAATTGCGATTTCTTGCTTTACCTTAACTAAGTAGCAATTTCATTAAGTCGTTTCTTTGTTCTTGTATTGAGGTAAACCACGAATTTCGAGAAATTCATCCGCAAAGCGTCTAATTGCTGGCGTCGACGGTGAAGCAAAAAAAATATATGTATCTGGCTATCTATGCATTTAAAAAAGATGCTCAATTCGAGGTAGAAGTAATAATAACCAATAATGACAATAATGGATTATTTTTCCAAGGCTGTCATTGTTAGACGTCTTCAGTGCATCTATTGTTACAAGGCAGCTGTTACAACAATGTGTCACAAGTCCATTGTGGAGGATTAAATTTCCTGAAAGCTATTGAATACAAAACATTTTCGAAAAATCCGAATTGTTTCGCTCAAAGGACAAGGTTTGCAGGCTAAAGATGAGAAAAGAATTTTTTTTTAGGGGAGAACATTCTATTTCGTTAGAGAATTAGTGTCACGGACACAAAAAAAAATGTTTGGGTGACAATAAACGCGTGGGTGGAAGAAACGGAGAACTAATGTCACACCAGTGGTCATGCAGGTTGTGGTTACTAGATCTTTAGCGATATCTAAATATTATGCAATGGTGAAAGTTGTTGTGAAGCTATCCGCATGTGCAATGTTTTTATATAAAGATTCTTTCCAAATATTTTATTGTCTGATAAAAAAAATTATTTTTTTATTTTTATTGTCAAAAACCACTATTGTTTGGTAATTACTTTATCTTTAAGGTTTTGTAACTTATATCTTAACATGTGTTTCTCGGGTGATATTGGATGTTAACCATTCAAGAGTACCATCATTATTTTTAAGAGTACTATTAGTATTTTAAGAGTACCATTGCCATTATTATTTAACTGACAAGTAATAATTAGCAATTAGAATTTCATCAGAAAATGTAAATGTCTAATGAATATTTTTTCATAATTAAAAAAGTTATAAAATAGAAAAAAAAATTCAAAGTTCAAAAGTTCAGTTTTTTGAAAAAGTTAATATTTCCAATTCTCTTACGAAATAGAATGTTAACCCAATAAAAAAAAAAAAATCTCATCTTTAGCCTGCAAACCTTGTCCTTTGAGCGAAATAATTCGGATTCAACAAAAGTTCTTTTTTTACTTTGCAAAAAAAAAAAAAAAAAATAAAAAAATAAAATAAAAAAAATAATAATAATAAAAAAATGAATCCTAACAATAAAATTTCATTCGTCAAGGGAAGTAAGTATGGTAAATATCTTAAATTAGTGAAGTCGAATTGATGGTGGTTGAAAGTGATCTGTTAGATCGGGGTGGCCAACCCAAATAATCTTGCAGGCCTCTTCGGAAATGCATCATAACTCCGCGGACCGCATGTAAAATTATATATCGTCATATTAGATTTAGACTCACATTAGACATTTTTAGGGATTTAGATTTAGATTTAGACTTAGACATTTTTTGGTTTGAAAAATTGAAATATAATGGGTTATTATTATTGTGTTTACTATTATTCTTACATGTAAACATAGATAATATAATAATAATGATACTAAACGCACATTGTAAAGAATTATATAACACTAAAAATGAAATGTTAAAAATTTATAAATATAAACGAAATAAAAATGAAATCATTAAAATATATTTATTTTATTAGTGCGATATTTTTTTCTCCACTCTTTCACTCAGCTTTTGCAAATCGATCTCAATTTGGGTATTTGCGGATCGTAATGGGTGTTGTAGGTTAGCGTCCGTTACGTTTGAGCGTGTTTTGTATTCCGTCAATTTTATTTTTTGCAAAAAAAGATTATCAGGTGTAAGTTGAATCAAAAGCGCTAACAACTTGAACTAAGAGTCGGGTTTACTCTGCTATTAATAATCAACTATGCATATCTAGGAATGGTCACTTCGTCACTGAGGTTACTTAAAGTAAACCATAGAACCTGGTATATTAGATGTTACAAAATGCGCGTATCATAAGTACGCAGAATATAATTTAATTGTTCTGCGATCTCATAACTGTAAACTCAGAAATAAAGCAAGCAATATCTGTCATATATTCGCAAGAATATTATTTTAACATCAAAGTTAATTTTTTCTCATAATTTCGACAGTTAATTTTTGAATATATGTATGCCCACATAATGTATTTTTTTAATGCATTGGTTTTCACTACTTTGACCATTATAAAATAAATATATTTTGTAAAAAGAGTGATAAATCTCACGGGCCGGAAAAATATTAAAGGCGGGCCGAGGGTTGGCCACCCCTGTGGTTAACTAAACTGTTAACCTCGGTGCGTATTGCTTGGTAAAAATATACTGATTTTGCAGAACCATGAAAAAATGTAAACATTTATTACAAATTTTATATTAAATTACGTAATGATACTTTTACCTAGTTATTTAACAATTGAAAATATAAAGGCTTCAATTTTAACCATGTAAATAGTTGCGCAAAACACATTTTATTAAAAAGAAATTTAACGAATAATGCAATAAATGATTTTCAAAAATAAAAATTACTTTTGCAAACTCACTTAACTTGTTTTGTCTTTAACTTGTAAATTCAAAACAAGTTTATTTTTTGTTGAAATTATATTATTACAAAAGAAGTTTCTGTTATCATCTAATTCGCATACAATAGTTAAAAGTTTTAAAAAAATAAAATATTTAAAACATTTATCAGCTTCAGTTGATATAAATTGCAAATGCCTCATTATTTTTCGTAGAATCTACTTAAGAAATACTTAACTATGAAATTTCTTAATTGCTTTTCGTTATTATAAATAATACATTTTACATTTTTATAATTTTTTTACTGTTCATATAAACATAATAAATTATTTTCCATAACAAGAATAAATTGTATATGCTTTATTAACTATATTGACATACTTATGATGGATATTAAAACAACACTTAGCCTCTTAGTTTTGGGTATTGTATTTTGTTTCTTAAATCAAGCATTACGTTGTTTTTATGTTTTTTCCTCATTCTGTTGAAACAATATATATATATATTTTTTTTTGTAAAAGAAATACTGACGCACTTCTTCTTTCGTATCTTTATAATGATTATAAGTTTAACATTTGACAGCGATTTCAGAGCACATAAATTTAACGATAATACATGTAAAAGAAGTTAAAAAAGAAACAAATTCACCCTGAATTACTTAATTGTACGTTATATTTAAGAACAGGAAAAAAAAAACTTCATTGTTTTTAGTTAATCGAATAGATTTTAGATAATGTTTGAAGGAGAAAAAGACGATTAAAGTTGATGTACAATGTCATTGTTGGAAATTTCAGAATAAGTTAGAAGTGACTTATTTTACCTTTAAGGAAAAGTGGAGTGTTTGGCTGATGAAATTATAGCCCCTGGTGGTTGAAGGTGTGATATCTATGCTGAGTTTAAAAACTTAAACATTTCATTGTTGTTAACGTTTTTGGTGTAATGGATATGACATCATACATATACAACATAAGTTACATATATTTAAATATAGCAAAATTTCTACGTACTACTCGAAGAGATACCTTGTTATGTTCTCAAGTGGTAAACTCAAATACATAACAAGAAAAGAATGAACATGGAAAGGCGATATGGAAAGAACCCATGAACATGGGTCTCCAAACTACGGCCCGCGGGGCAAATACGCCAGTGTCATCAATACGGCCCGCGATAGCGAATAGCTTATTGTTGCTGTAATAATTTGGATAACAAAACACGGAATGATAATAAATCGATTTTATTGACTTGCTAGGTAAAGCATGACAAGCATAATACGAAGATAATTTAAATTAAGCATAACAACTAACAAATAATTGAAATGAAGTACCCTTGGTAGTTATGTTGGGGTAAAGAGTATCGCATGTGTATGTATATTGATGTTCGGAATGTATATATCTTTAATCAAATGTGTGATATTTATACTGAAAATCCTCAGGAACGGAAAAGTTAAATTAACGCGAATGAAACAGCGGGGTATCCCAAAAATATACTAATGAGATTTATGTAATTGTGATTTTTCACTGACAATAATTTGTAGTTATCAAGTAGCTCGCTCCGAGCGCGTACTCGGTGACTGGTCTTGAAATTATAGATAGTGGCAGAAAAATTAAAACGGTTTTGGCCCTTGGTACTTACTGGAGTAAACAATATGACCCTAAGGCTGTAAAGTTTGGAGACCCCTGTTCTACATGAATATGCATACTACTACATGGAACTACTTCAATGAACATGGATCTTCTATAAGTCTTCCCATGAGCATGGAAGAACACATGAATGTGGATCTTCTACGTGAACATGGATCTATTTCCATGAACATCTTCCCATAAATATAGAAAGACATGTTGCACACATAAAATGAGATCAATAGTCGCCTGCACAACCCAAAATATTCCATGCGAGACGTTGTGTTCTAAAGAAGCTCAAAGATAATGTTTTTAAAGCGTATGAAAATGCAAACTTATAGAATCAGACCATTACCATATGCAATTTGATATAGTAAGCAAAATAAATTGAGAAATTATTAAATAATTGTGTATTTAGTATGAAACGTACCTAATGTTTAGACGTTTTTATTTTTACGTTGAGATTGTTTGGAATTGTCAAAATTTAGAATTTATTGACTGCATTGGATATGAGATTATAGACTATGGTAGTGATTTTGAATGGTATTACTTGGCTATGGATTTGAATGATTAAGAAGTTTTCCTTTATGGGTATACAAAAGAACATATGCGCACAAAACCACTCATTATTCTCCTAGATATATGAAGTCGTATCATTACTGCTTGAAATCATTTTGCATGTTGATTGATGTGTATGCAGGCATAATGTCAAGTTTAAAAATGACTGTTGTGGTCAATAAAAACCTTTTTTTAACACGATGTCTATTTAATTTTTAAATAATTCGTTTCATAACAAAGTATTAATGATTTACTCAATAATTATTAAAAAGTAGAAAATCAGTTACTGGAATCTGCTTCTCAATTACAGTTTAAAGGAATTGAAAACAAATTGGAAATTCTGATAGGATGGTATCATTTTAAAAATATATATTTCTTTAAAGTCCGGTATGCATAGTACATATTACAAAAGTGATTATCTAATTCTTAATGTTATCTAATTATTAGTATTATCTAATTGAAAGTGTTTATTATCTAATTAGGGTTTTAATTTATTTGTACGTAAGTGACTTTCTTAATCAGCATAAAAAAAACTATCCAACATCAATTTTCATACAGAAGTTATTAAGAACCCCTACTGAGCAGTAATTATTCTATATCTCTTAACATCTATACAGAATCATCTAAACCTATAAAGTGACAAACTTCCTCAAGCAATCTGTGTCGAAATGGATTAATGTATGGAACTCCAAAAAAGAAATGCCACGTGCCTGGAATTGTGAGCGCGTGGCAGATGGACAGGATGATGGACTTGTCCATCAAGAAAAGATGTTGGTATGAAAAAAAAGGGGATTTGCTTCCACGTTACCCACTTTTGTTGTTCCAAAAGGGTTACATTAAATGCATTAGAAATCACAGGTGCAGTTACTTTGTATGATTTAAAAAATGTTAATGGAAAAAAAAAACGGGTATAAGTTTGTACAAAATAAAAAACACCTCTTTCAGAAGTAAGAAATGAGTTCATTTAATTTACAATGCCATTTCATGTTACTCCACTAAATCTTTTTATATTGGGTTACTTTAAAAGAAAACTTCTCTGAATCTAAAACTTACTAATTTGTTACTGTATTTTTTTTTTTTTTTGTTTGTTTTTGTTGATTCTAAACATAAAAAAAAATCGAATCATAAAAATGACAATGCTTACAAAGTTGTATTGAGTAAAATTTATGCTTTTTTAAGATATATTAATTTTATAGTTCACTTAAATATATATTAATATTAAACTTGGTTAATTTAACTTTCTGAATTTGTTAAAATTGTATATCAGAATGGCCATTTAAAGACATTCCAGTGTTTCCATTTAAAATTTTTCCATTAAAGAGCAGCGGCTTGATGGCCAATTGACAAGCGCTCTGCTCTTTGGTACCGTACCGTAGGCTTCAGGTACGAATCCTGACTGTGACAAGGATGTTTGTTAGTGGTTCGGAATCCTGTACGTCTCGGTAAAATTAGCCCAAAGTGTGCAAAAGAAAACCATAAAGCGATAAAACACACCTTTAAAGAATGCATAAAACATCTGTGAAACTCAGTATCATTACTATGGTTTCAAATGAGTTATGTTTATTAAATTTTTATTATATGACTTCTGCGTTACACTATAACTTATTTGTAATCAAAGAAATTTTCTCATTCCGTAATTCTAACAGATGTTTTAAAAATAGTGAAGTATTCTTCTCAATTTATTTTGCAAATTTTGAAATTATATTTATGATTTCTGTATTATAACTTATGTTTATAAAATTGAAAATCTTTAAAATCAAGAGTATTTTTATCTCATAATAAATACTGCAAATTTTTTCCATAAACGGAAATAATGAATAATTCTCTTTTTAACTTATACATATCACTGGAATTGTTGAAAAGCACATAACATTAAACAGCACAACAACAATATGTAATTAAAAGATACATTAATCTTTGCCCATTGTTATCACATTCCATAATTTTTTAGTAACCTTTATGCAGTAATTTTAGGAAAATATATTGAAACACAAATTCTAAATTATCTAGCAAATCAAGTATTTCATTATTCTTAACTGTCAAAAAGTTCATAAATAGAGATTTCAGATTACCGATCTCTATATAATCTGACATTATAAACAATTACTTGTTATCAGGACATGATGTCCTTTGTTCTAAGGCACGTGGAAGAAAATGCTGCAAAAATAAATCTATATGAACATAGCACGTAGGATAGTTTATGAAAAATTTAATCTACAGGGCAATATATCTTTCAAAACTTTTAAAAAATAATTAACTCACAAACAACCACTCTTCTTCCTGTATTATACTGAGTTAATTTTTAATAGTTATCCTTAAAGCTCATCTTTATAAATCAGAAAGAGATAGCGATCAGACACTGCATTTATTTTGCCATTATCTAGTACGTGTATGTATATAAACTGCTGTATCTATATAACTGGTGATTCAATTACTTCTGCATAATGACAGAAATGCACTATTAAAAGCATTTCTTTAAAATTTGAGCTCCTCCTCTTTACAATTTATTTTGCAACAACAAATTGAACGCTACCGAATCGTAACAAGGAAGCAGTTTAAATAAGATAACTTAAGAAATGTAATTTGTATGCAGGGCAGAGATTCAATTTTGTAGTAAAAAAAAAAAAAAGAGGAGTGATCCATCATCGCCAAGAACTTCTTTGGCGACAGATTTGTGTTGAAAAATTCGGAGCATGTGCTGAAACCTGATTGATGATACTACAGTGTGCATTGTAAGCACTGTTATAATTGTAAGACAAATAATAAAATAACTCTTAGCGATGTCAGTAAGTGAAAAGTTTTTTTTTTTTTTTTTTAGATTTTCAAAAAAATTTTTAACATTGGTTAGGAAAAAAAAAAGTATTTTAAAAATCAGACTTATCTTATTAGAGGACACTGATTTAAATTTAAATACACTAATTTGTGTCATTAGTTTTGATTGTAGAAAATACTGGGCTACGTAATTAATTATAGATTCTACATGACTAATTATAAGTTCATTTCTTCCTTATCATTATAATGTAACATCAAAAAAACCTTCATCAATTCACGTTAAATGATTAATAGTCTGTATCGTCATTACTAAAAGGAAAAACTAATGTAATAATTCCAATTCTAATGTAACTATTCCAATTTAATGTAATAATTCTAATAACTATTATATAACTATGTATATGCATTTACAAGTTTCTTAAGTAAAGTCTGATTATTGTTTGTGACTCATCGTTTACTTTTCATTAATTAATTTTAAAGTTATGATAGCTTATTACAACATCAAAAAACAATGTCATAGTTATCAGATATTACCATTTTAAACTCAAATTTGAAATTTTTTAATTCCTATTGCTATATTTATTTTAAATATTGGCCTTTTTTTTAGAAATAAAGACTGAAATATAAGAAAATGCCTAATATGTTAAACTGTTTAGATATCACATTTAAATACGATTTTTAAAAAAGATAAAACGTGAATGTTATAAATATAAATGTTAATATTAGGTTATAAATATACTATTAAATAAAATTTATTTAAAAGTGAAACAAAACTAATTTAGTTAAAAAAATGAAAAGGCATTTAAAGAGCTTTTTACATATATTACCAATACTGAAATTCACAATTTAAAAAATTTTGATGCTTAAAAATATTAAACATAATATGTATCACTAAATGAATTATGGTGAAAATATTTATTATTTGAGCAAGGGAAAAGATGCTTTAAGTTCTCAAACGACGCAAGGGAATAGGCTTAAAGAAAAAATGTCACTTTTGTTAACTTTTGAATTTTATTCATAAAATATTTTATCTGCATTAAAAATCATTTAGATAAAGTTATTCTTGAATCATTATGTTTAAACACACACACACACATATATACATATATATTATATACAGTGGCATAACAATAGGGTGGCAAGACTGTAGGGGGCAATTTGCCACGTGCCCTACCCTAGTGGAAAGCTATGAGTACAGGAAAGGCCTCTATTATTACAAAATAAAATAAAATGTATTAATTCTGTATTTAATAAGTTTAAGTTACTCAAGTGATAAATTAAAAATATGTGTATCAAGATTTTGAACGCATTCATTTGTATGAAAAATATATCGCATATAGCAGTAATAGTAATAGAAATAATTACGCACGGTAATCCCGAAAGCTAGGGACTTCTCCTATTTCTGTTTTGTGAATAGGTACTTACAAAATAAAAAGTGGAATTCCCGCTGCCCTACATGTGACACTGCGACATTTTTAAATTTACATGTTATGGAAATTTCTATGATTCTTGAACAGGTACTTAACAAAAATTTGGAATCCCCGCTGGCAGAAAGACCTCCAGAAAAGCTGGAGAGTCCCTTGTTTGAATTCTCCATGCTTCACTATTATCTTACTTCTTGTTTCATCAGATCCTCTATCAGTTGTAAAGTTAATTATCTGACTGTGAAAATTAGATAATAACATGTCTAGTAATAAAAAATATCTTAGTCGAAGTGAAAACGAAAAAGATGGAGTTTGAAGAAAAAATTAAAAAGTTACCTAAAATAAATCAATACTTTAAGAGCCAGGAAGAAACAAACGAACAGTGCAGCGGAAATGAAGAAATTAGCCCAACCGAAAGTGATAGTATAGTGTTCGACAACACTGATTCAGAGCCACCACAGCCTTGTACTAGCTATAAACATAATTCAAACCAAAATGAAGTGATTGAAATTTACTTGGAAACAATTATATCTTCGTCAAACATTACTAATAAGTCTCATTTTAAAGTACTAAATGATCAAGTGAAAAGGTTTGTGATCGAAAATGGGCATTGCAAACCTGAAGGCATCTTTAGATACTACTTTATTAAAAAAAAAACAATGATAATACTGTGCATTGAGGGACCCCATTCAAAACATTTGCTACGGGTCTTAGATGGTATACGGAAATGAAAATACGAAAAGTGAAATGAAAATATGAAAGAAAGCTGTTAAGGCTTTTTTTTTAAGGGTACCAAGTTGCGATTACGATAAACAGCTTGCGGGCTTGAAGTCTGTGAGTTTCTAGTGCAGCTTGAAATAATTTTTGTGCGCAGATATGGGTGGTTAAAGACATATAAAATGAATATGCCTTGAACTAATGGCTTTATTTTTGTTATATACTTTATTATAGACGAGTTGTTATGGCTATTTTATTAAAATTCATGACTTTGTTTATAATCTAAAAGAGAAATCCGAAGAATAAAGAATTCCCAGTTTCCAAACATTTTTTTGCTTTTAATCTATATATTTAAAACACAAATTATTCCGGATGCTGGCATGAAAGAGGAAGTCTCGACTTAACCACGACTCTTCGACATGCATAAACACAGTTAACTACAATTTATTGAACGATTTTTTCTCACAAAATAAACAAGAAACAGAGTAAAAATGAATTTAAGGAACAGAGTAAGTATTTATACGCATGAGTGACTCATTGACGATTTTAAAAAAGCAGTAAAATGTGGTCAATTCGGATCCGCAAGACTGAATGAATGCCTTAGGGTCCTGATATTAATATAAGATATGGAATAAATAGTCTCACCGTTAACTTCCTTCTCTAAACAGAGTCGATGAACTTTGAAAGCTGAGCTAACTTCTAACCCTTTTTCACCTTTAAGGTTAGCACCAAGTCAGCGTGGATATAAAGTATTACTAGAAACCATTTTTATGGCGTGTTTGGTCTGAGTGTCAAATGTGGCCATTTTTTTTTTTTTTTTTTTGTTTTTGTTCTCGTTGTTATTTATGAAGAAGGAGATTGTTTTTAATCTTTCAATTCGTAATTCTAACTTTTTCTAATGAATAATAAAAAATGCATAAAAGAAAATTGGAAAAATCAGACCAAAGGTTTCGATTTTTGGATGAGTTTGTCCACCATCCACATATTAATGACTTGTTTTGCTGATCACGTTCGCGTTGTATATTTGGAACTAGATTGCATTCCTCGCATATTTTTTTTTTTGTTTTGTTTTTCATCGAATGAAATTCTGGTTAGATTTTTTTTTCTATGGAGTTATTTTTTATAAGCAAGTAATAATGAGACAAAAATAAACTAATGGTTAAAATATTTTTTTTTTTTTGTACAATAATTTCTCTAATAGTTTTTACGTTTATTCTCTAATGGTCTTGTGACTAATTATATGTTTTCCAGTGAATTTCAAAAATGGATTTGTTGTTATAATAATGCGATAGCATCATGAGAGTTTTTAAAATTTTTTCCAAGCTATGTTAGAATTTTAGTTTCATGTTAATTATTTGAATAAGAGCTATTTATACTCAACATGTTTTTAATTTTTTCCTGCTAAGAGAAATTTTTTTAACTACACAGAAGTTTTTTAATATCAGAAAATTTAATACAAATAAAGAAATTGTATAAAAACAATATTATGAGTACTTTATTGTTTTTGGATTATTGTATTTTTAATTAGAAAAAAAAATATTTAAATTAAAAGTCACCAAAATATATGACATAATAATATAATATTGGAATAATACTTTTGTCTTACATGAATGAATTTTTTTAAAAATTTAATGAACCGTAATTCATAATATCTACACGTAATAACAACTTTATTAAAGATAAAAAATATGTTATTATATTAAATATTTTATAGTGATACATTAATTGCAATATTTTATTTTCGATATAAATATTTTCAGAATGGCCAGAAGTTTTATTTACATTGAATAGTTATGTATTATCAGAGTCAAAATCGTTATGTGCAAAATTTAACAAATAATATTTTAAATAATCTGACAAAATATACATGCTAAAAATTTAGAAACATCGTAAAAACGTATGTATAAAACTTATATAAAATTAACATAAAAAATAAATAAATAAAATTTAAAAAAAAAAAAATTATTTACACATAAAATCTCTGAATTACTTCCAATTGTTATAAGATAGTTAAGCTAGGTTAATAAACAAAAATGTTTATTAACCTTTTATATTAACCTAACATATTTAACCCTATCCAGAATATTCTCTTTTACAAATACTAAAAATAAAACACTTAGTTTTACATTAATTAAAGTAAAAAAAAGAAAAAGCATACAAATTTTAAAAATAAATTTGAAAGAAAATAAAATTTTCTTTAATTTATTGCATCAGTTGAATGGGTCCAATCTTTCAGAAATTTATATTCCATCTTCTTAGAAAAAAATCAAGATAAACATTAAAAAATTCACAATAATCATTAAATTGTTTGTTACTGAACATTTTTTTTCAAAGAACGTCATATGACTTTAACAACTAAGAATTCTAAATAGATATTCTACTGCAAAAGCGTCAAATTATTGAACGGCAAGTAAAACCAAAATAAAACTTTGCCGTCAACATATTAAAAATATTATATGTAATATGCTGTTACGGTATTCTTAATTAGAACACGTGTTTCGCTATAACAGTTGATTTCCTAGTAAAAAAAATTAGCCTTGAGTATAAAAACGACATGAAATTACAACACGTGCAAGTTCTTACAAAACGAATTACTAATAAACTTTTCCTTTAATTCAGTTGGCAGCACATAAAGCTGCTCTAGATTTTGCACTGCACTTCAAGTGTTCATACCGACGTTAAAATACATGTGTTTAATAACCGAAGATAATAAAAGTCGAGAATTTTTTTTTCAAGAGTGATTGGTAATTTATGTTGACTCTACATGAGAACAGAATGCACAATAAACTGAAACTGTAACTGCTATATATAAATGCAACAAAGGTTTTGAAAAGATTATTTTGAAGATGTGAGTCAACTATAATTTCTTTGGGATGTTCTAACATTTTACAAATTTGAAATTTAAAAATATTTGAATAAGTTAATTGAAAAAGTTTCATCGAAAGTTTTTCTTTCTGCCCAAATAGTGAATGGATGTTGTTGCAGTTGGCTATGTTTAGAATTCTTAATTATAATAATCCTTTAATGTTTTCTATATAATTTTTAATAAACAATTTAATTATAAGTCTTTGTTAATATTATTTTGAATATTATTTTTAAAACTGAGAAAAACTAAAATTGAACAAACGAAATAAAAAAAAATTCTGAATGCCGGAATTTTTTAACAAAAAAGAGAAAATATAATTTTGAGTAGTGGAATAAATTGTATCATCCCTATCATTTGATAACAATTTCTTTTGTAATAAAAGATATTAAAATATTTTTACAAATGGAACTATATTTTTAAAAGTAAAAAACTATTTTATTATTTGATTCGTATTGCCTAGAGAATCAAATTTTAAATTTGATAAATAAATGTCTAAAAACAATTTACCACCATTTAACAGTCAAGCTGTTCAAATCTCGTTTTAACAAACATATTATTAATTTCTATTTATATACTTTTAATTGTAAATGCATGAACTATAATTAGTTTACTCTTTAACTGAAATTTAAATGTCTTTTAAAGCACTAATTTTTAAGTCAATGATGTACAATATCATTACTTAAAAAGTGGTGCTTTTTTATTATATGTAAAAATGGAAACAAATTGCTGTTAAAAGTTAATTGACTATTTTAAATAATTTTTAATCGATATTCATTGTGTTTGTGTGTTTCTGATTGAACTGTCTTCCAAATTATATATAATATACAATTATGATTTTAAAAAACCAGAATACAAACTTTGCCTAAATTGTTATTTTTAAAGATTTCATCTCTTTGCTATTTTAAAATCTGTACAATAAGTATCATTAAGAGGATAAAAAAATCCAACATATTACCAACTTTAGAACTTGTATCTGGGATTAACATAAATAAGCATAACGCAGAGTAAAGCTGAAAATATACCATATTAAGACGAAAACAAGCGACAATCCTATTAAAAGTGAAAATCTATACAAAAATGCAAAACACTGAAATCCTTTCACGAATCTCAATTTATCATGTGCGAACATACTTTTGCTGGACAAATACACATATCAGTATACCAATATTCTATAACCCAAGAAATTTATGAAGCAATTTATCAGAATACCAATTTTAAATTTGCAAAACGAGTTCTGTTAAGGGTTTCGGTTGTTTATTTGGCGATTCTTTTTTCTTGCGGTTTTCGCCAAGTCCCTTCCTAAACTAACAAAGTGGCGGCTGCGGTTTTGGCCACTTCATTTGGCAGAGGAAAGGGATGTGCGAATTCGGTGCCCTAAAATGAAGAATACCCACAAGAACTGTCAAATTCAATAGCGACAACTTAACTTGTTCAAATACTACAAGAAGCATTACAAAATTCAGGCAGAAAAGTATGTTAAGTGATGGTTAAATTAACTTTATAAACATAAACTAATCTCAAAGACACTATTTTGAGGAAGATGAAGCTATTTATTTTGAAAGCCAGGCAATTCAAAATGAACTAGAGCACTTGAGATGATATTGGTCAATCATTATATTTAGCAACCTACATTCAAACCAATTTTAAACACACATAAATAAAATCAAAGTGAAAATCAACGTTTATTTTGAATAAAAGTTTTGTAATGAAAGTTTCTCATCTTGGGCGAGGAGATTATCCTGTTTCAAATAATAACTAATATTTATACTTATTTTTATATATAGATTCACTATGGAACGCCGCGGACCACTAACCAGGACAACATCATGCTCACACATGATAATAAAAACACTATTTGAATCATTAATAATTACATATATGCATGACTATTACTACTTCTTTCTACGCGATTCAGTTATAACTCATTACTATGCATTGAGATTGGTCGCAAATCAAAGGCACCAAAAAAGATATAATGAAATATTTTATGAGATAGATTTTCGAAAAAGAAGGACCGAGCCAAAAACATAAAATTTATTCGAGCGATTCGGACAATAAAGTAAGATTACAAGAACCGACTTGGCTCGGTATTTTATATGGTAAGTAGAATGTCGGCTTCACTGGCCTATGAAAAAATGATCAGCTCGCTTTGTAGTAACACATCTGAGAGGAGTTATTTATTGCTGAATCTTAAGCGAGTTTTTTTTCTCTTTGTTTTTAACAAAGAAGGGTATTTTTTATATTTAAGATTCCTTATAAATGATGCATTCTGTAGTAAAATGTATTACAAAGTTTTTCGTTTTTTTATTAAGAATGTAGCTCCTTAAATTCTTTTTACTTTATGAAGAAATGTTATTAGCATAAATAGGGGATAGAAAAAAACATAAAAAGTTGAATTAAAAGTTAAAAAAAATTTTTAGTCTGAAAAAGTTTCATAAAGGGTTCTTGCAATAAATATGATTGTTTCAAATTTATGCGCTACCTATAAATTATCAAACAAAATATATTTGCTACATTATTTTTGCGTTTTATTTAATTAAATATCCTTCAAATCAACTGCAATAGATTGGTTCGTCCTGCTGTTTAGGCAAAATCAATTATAGTATCTTCCAAAACATTTACAGTATCTTTCAGATGAATTAAGTATCTTCCAAAACATTTGCAGTATCTTCCAAATCGGTATAGTATCTTCAAAACATTTACAGTATCTTCAAATCAATTATAGTACCTTCCAAAATATTTACAGTATCTTCCAAATCAAGTGGTACATTATTTTTGTATTTTTATTTAATTAAATATCTTTCAGATCAAATACAATGGACTAGTGCGGCTTGTTGTTTAGGCAATTAAAATATATTATCGTCTAAAACGTTTACAATACCTTCCACATCAATTGCATCCATTGGGTTTTTCAAAATAAGGGAATTCAGTTCGAAACTCGATAGCAATGTCGAACAGAAAGCTTCCATACATGCCAGGAATGGAACACGATAAACCCGTAAGGCAGATTGTCCACCAGTTGGGTTAAAAGTGTGAAATGCAAGTGCAAACTTCCTTATAGATGCTTCCCCTAACTGGTACATATTACAACAAATCCATCGCCGGTTGAGGAAATGATAACTATGAATAATGATAAATATGAATCAGATGCACATAACACCAATATTCATTATAAATTGCAACTTTTCAGAATATATAAATTATTACATCCCAGATTTTTGTGTGAAACTTATCATTTAAGAATATTTTTGCATTCATACATTCCACTATTTTGTTCATATTTCACTCTTTTTACATTAATTGCTTTCAAGAATAATAAATACACAATAAAAAACTGAAAGCTAAATTTTAATTAACGTTGCAAAAAAATCTGTTAAACGTTTGTTAGCAAAACTTGCCCATTTATAAATAAACAAGCTACAAATTATACGGAAAATAACTTATAGCTTGTATATATTGTATAACTTGTATATATTCGCATAACTGAAATACTATTTCAATGTTGTTTATTATTATATGATATAAGTTTTATTTACAACTTCTCTAATTATTATTGTTTTAATTTTAATGAAGATATAAAACTGCAAATTAGACATTTTAATTTGGTATTTCATTGATTATTAATGTAAGTTAATTATTAATTTGGTGCCTTCGAATTCTACTACTTCATGAATAAAAAGAAAGAAATTTTAATAGCTGTCAAAAAAATATGTCTTATTACATGATTTTCAAACAAATCTACCAAAAAGAAAATTATTAAAAAATGAACAACAATAAAAAAAAAAAAGTTATCTTAAAAACGAAATGTTATAATTTGTTTAATGAAAATAAATATTATAATTTCCACTTCACGAAAACATGAATTTCCAACTACTTCTGAAAACCGACTTTTGGAATGCAATCAAGAGATCTATTTTTTGCCCAAAAAAAATCATCTTGAGTGCATCACATGATCATCGAATGACTTGCGTTTGGCATTAATTGAATAATTGTACCTTTCGCAACAGGAAACGGTATCATTGTGATTGTGATATAAGATGCTCTGAAAGATTTTCCGAAGGCCGATGATCGTCTTTAAAAGGGCGGAGAAGCACTTTAACTGTACTTGTACTTGGAAGACAGCAGCAGCTTTTTATTAATGTAACTGTAATCAAGAATATGCCAGAGTTTCCGGTTGCATCATGATGTCTGCCGGATATGCCAGAGAAATTTAAGTTATGTGCATCTTTAAAAATCATTTTTCATAAAGTGTAGAAAGGTTTGGGTTAATTATGAATTAATTATGAAAGATTCATTTGTTAGTTTATATGACCTTCACAATCTGTAAATCGATAAAGGCAGTTTGATGAGATATTCGTTGGAAAAAAATGTTAAGTAGAAAAAGTTGAAATAAAACTTTAGCCAAATATAAATCTGAGCAAATAGTAACAGCTGTGTGTTAATTTGTTGATTTTCTCTAACTTTTAGTTTTCATTATCACTACTTTATTTTATTAGACCAACAAAAGCTTCTAAAGTCTTTTCTATTATTATTATTGAATTAAATATGTTTTAGAATATTTTGTATTTTTTACTCACAGTCTTATTATGTAATATTTTGTTATTTTTTTATATAAATTTCGATTATTGCGTATTTTCAAAAGTATTTGGATTATCAGTACATTATAAAATTCAAATTTATACCTTTACATACAAAAATATCTATTAAAAATCTATAAAATTATTAATGAATATTTATATACAAAAATAACCATTTAATAATCAACTTGATTGAAGGGACTTGATTAATAAAACAGGAAATGTAACCTAATGGTTTTATTAAAATACCTAAAGAATTATATTTTAATTGTCCTGATTATTATCATGTAGAATATAGAAGATTATCATCACTAAAATCTTGCTGCGTTTTTATTTATCTTATTTGTAGTTAGTTACTTATCAAGAAAAGTTTTATATTTTTAAAATTCATTAGTTAATATTTTACTAATAAATATCTTTGCATTAAGTTTTTACATTGATGCAAAAATATATATTAGTAAAGTAATAAATAATTAAATTGATACTTTTTTAATTTTTTTATTAAGAATTAGTTACTTTTATTTAAAACACCAATAAATCTCTTCTTAAATAACAAATATATGGCACGAAGAATCAGTTACAGTTGGTGTTGTTTTTAAAAATAAATTCGTTCTTGAAGTGCGGCTGTTATAACATTAACTTAATTATTAGACAAAATTATAATATTTGATTTTTAACATGATAGAATTTAGTAAATATTTAGTATATATACTCAACAAAAATATGGTACGAAGAAGAATCCATTATAATTGATGTTGTTTTTTTTAATAATTAATTTCGTTTTTATAAATTGAAGTGCATATGTTATAACATTAACTTAATTACTAAACAAAATTATAATATTTGGATTTTAGCATGATAGAATTTAGTAAATATTTAGTAAATAAATAGGCATTTTTAGTGATTATCTCTGTAATTAACTACATAGATAATAATTCTCAGTTAACTTCCTCAATCTGAAAATTATTTAAATGGACAAACAATGTTAAGATCAAATTAACAGAAGCATTTTCTTTTAAGCGTAAACATTGAAATTTTAATTTCAGTGGATGTTAGTAACTTATAGTCATTGTGATAGTTTGTTACTACTACATGGCAAAGTTGTCATATTTGACCGCTTGTTCCACAATGGGATTAGATTCTTACGGAATCATATGGCAAAACTTGATTGAATTACTTATCTTTAGTTGAAAAATTCTCCAAAGAGAAAACATCTGCATTATAGATTTCTATTGTTGTTCAATTTTTTTTTTCAACTGAAAAAACAAATTAATGGAAAAATGTCTATTGATGATCAGTTTTTCCTTCAGTTCAGCAACAAATTAATAGAAAAATTTCGTTTGTTGCTCAGTTTTACTTTCAATTGAACAAAAAATTAATAGAACAATTTCTGCTGTTGCTCAGGTTTCTTTCAATTGAACAACAAATTAATAGAACAATTGTTGCTCAGTTTTCTTTCAATTGAACAACAAATTAATAGAACAATTTCTGCTGTTGCTCAGGTTTCTTTCAATTGAACAACAAATTAATAGAACAATTTCTGCTGTTGCTCAGGTTTCTTTCAATTGAGCAACAAACTAATAGAAAAAAATTTCTGCTGTTGCTCAGGTTTCTTTCAATTGAACAACAAATTAATAGAAAAATTTCTGTTGTTGCTCAGGTTTCTTTCAATTGAGCAACAAACTAATAGAAAAATTTCTGCTGTTGTTCAGGTTTTTTTCAATTGAACAACAAACTAATAGAAAAATTTCTATTGTTCAGTTTTTCTTTCAATTGAACAACAAAGTAATAGAAAAATTTCTATTGTTCAGTTTTTCTTTCAATTGAACAACAAATTAATAGAAAAATTTCTGTTGTTGCTCAGGTTTCTTTCAATTGAGCAACAAACTAATAGAAAAAATTTCTATTGTTCAGTTTTTCTTTTTCAATTGAACAACAAATTAATAGAAAAATTTCTGTTGTTGCTCAGGTTTCTTTCAATTGAACAAAAAAATTAATAGAACAATTTCTGCTGTTGCTCAGGTTTCTTTCAATTGAACAACAAATTAATAGAACAATTTCTGCTGTTGCTCAGTTTTTCTTTCAATTGAACAACAAATTAATAGAACAATTTCTGCTGTTGCTCAGGTTTCTTTCAATTGAACAACAAATTAATAGAACAATTTCTGCTGTTGCTCAGGTTTCTTTCAATGAGCAACAAACTAATAGAAAAATTTCTGCTGTTGCTCAGGTTTCTTTCAATTGAACAACAAATTAATAGAAAATTTCTGTTGTTGCTCAGGTTTCTTTCAATTGAGCAACAAACTAATAGAAAAATTTATCTATTGTTCAGTTTTTCTTTCAATTGAACAACAAACTAATAGAAAAATTTCTATTGTTTTTTCTTTCAATTGAACAACAAATTAATAGAAAAATTTCTGTTGTTGCTCAGGTTTCTTTCAATTGAACAACAAACTAATAGAAAAATTTCTATTGTTCAGTTTTTTCTTTTTCAATTGAACAACAAATTAATAGAAAAATTTCGATTGTTGCTCAGTTTTACTTTCAATTGAACAAAAATTAATAGAACAATTTCTGCTGTTGCTCAGGTTTCTTTCAATTGAGCAACAAACTAATAGAAAAATTTCTGCTGTTGCTCAGGTTTCTTTCAATTGAACAACAAACTAATAGAAAAATTTCTATTGTTCAGTTTTTCTTTCAATTGAACAACAAAGTAATAGAAAAATTTATCCTGTTGCTCAGTTTTTCTTTCAATAGAACTACAAATTAATAAAACATTTTGTTCTAAGAATCAAGTATGAAACTCCGAAAATTGAACTTCAATGGATGTAACAGTAACCTAATGGTCATTGAGGGTAGACCCATTTTTGTGTAGGATGTTCAGTGTAGCATACGGTGAAAAGTTATGCCAAAATCACACTGCCTGAGTTGACAAACAAACGTCACAGTCAGTCAACCATGGCAGATTGATAACAAAACAAAACAAATCTAAGATAGATGCTTTTAAAATGCACATGTAAAAAAGACGCAGATGAGAACTAATCATTCTTATAGCAATCCAAGTGACTAAATAAATACCTTTGAAAAACCCAAGAGGAAAAATAATAATAAAAAAAAACACTACAAGAAAGTGGAAGCGATATTATTCATCTGTTCCACAGTCACCAAGTAAATAGTTCATTCCCCCTTCACAAGTTTAGGGAAAGCTAGCGGTAAAAAATAAACCAAAAAAAAAATTCCCAAAATGATTCTTCCCTCTTTACTTGGAAGCTTTATGAGGGTTTCTAGTGCGACCGATAAAGTGTGTACATGTGACATGCTCACTTTCTTCAAGCTCTAATTCCCGTGTCGATGGTATTTATCATGATTCTGTTTTTAGATCTTCATCGCACTTACCAGTTTGTGGTCAAAACATGCCAAATCACGGGTTGATAGTCACCCAGTGAATAAAAGACGTTGAAATCAATGAGTCGTTGTCGTCATTGTTTTAGTTATTATTGCGTTTGCAGATAAATCGTATGCTTGTCTGGGTATTTGGCAATCGTCATCTACTTGATAGGATAACGGTTTTTTGTCAACTTTTCCTTATGCATTTTAAGGTTCACTCACCTCTGAAAGTTTAGCGTGCGTTTTCTTAATGGTACGAAAAACTGTTTAAATTTTACTTTCCTTCATTAACATACGGTTAACACTATGTTGTTATGGAATTATGTAGAAACAATTAACATAGGGCTTTTTTAAAACAGTATAGGAATTTAACATCCTTGTAATACATGTTAGAAATTATAATTTGATATTTAGTGATTAATATTTTGTAACTGATTGATTTATATTTTTTAATATTTTCGATCTTCAAAATTATCTTAAATAAATTTTATATTATTTATAAACAATTCTTCATAGAACATTAAAAATAAAATTCAGAATTGCATGCATATATTATTGAAATAACTTGATATTCTACAAATTCAACAACCACAGTTTTCAAGATTATTTTTTATAAAAATCAAAATGTTATACTTTTTTTCCCTTGAATTGCGTTTTTTCAGAGAAATTCAGGTTGAATATAATTTAAAATTGCAAAATTTAATCAGTTTTAAAAATAGAAATTGAAATTTTTTTAACTATCGCGATTTAAAAATTATTTATATTGCACTTTTTTATACTTACTATATTATAAATAAATAGGGCATATATTTTTAATTGGAAAATACTTTTATAAATTATAAATTAATTAATTTTAAATATTTTTTTATGTGAAAGTTTTTTTTTAAATATTTTTAAAAAGTGTGTATTTATATATAATAATTGTAAAATCCTCATTCGTATAAATATATACATTTTATTTATATTTATATATATATATTATTATATATATATATTTATATATATATATATATTATTATATATATATTATTATATTATTATATATCCATATTTATTTTGCTTTCCTTTTAAAATACTATGGCTAGTTAAATATTTTTCTCACCTTAACTATAAAATTAATCTAAAAATATTATAAAAATAATATATGAAAATTCATAAATTTACAAGATTTTAGGAAAAAAAACTTATTTTTAAAAAAATACAGTTTTTTTAGAACATTACTTAAAGTTATTTTTTGCTTTTAAGTTTAAAATAAAATATTTTTATTTAACCTATTAGAAAGAAACATATTATAAAGTTATCACTTATTATATAGTAAGATATTTCTAAATTTTTATATTATTATGTAATTCCATTTACAAGTTGCTGTTCGAAAAAACAATTATAATAATAAAATTTAATTGTGATCGTAGAAATCATATATGATGATAATAATTAAAAACTTTTTAAAAAATGATTCAAAGTGTTTGTAAAAATTAAAGATTTTGTCAAATTTTTTATCTTCTTAAATATAATAAAAACTACCCTTTTTCTATGCATCTACATTTACAAATAAAAAAATCTACTAAACAATTATAAAATATAAGAAATCAGAAACTGGCTGCTATAACCTTAATTGTTTCTGTCTCAATAGATAATTGACCAAGTAAGTCACTTTCATATATTTTTTAATTACATCATGATGCATTTATCAATTTTGTCCTGAAGACACAAATAAGCTCTATGATAAGATTGATAAACAAATAACTATGTTAATTATTTTATAAATTGTGTAGTTAATGCTAGTCAGGTAGATAAATTTATTCTAAATATGGTAAGATGTTTAACTTGAAAATATGAATATTGAAATTTGTTTTAGACATGCAGATAAACAAATAAATGAAATATTAAGAGAAATTTTACTTTTTTAAAAGCATTAAAATTAAACATATGGAACAATTTCAGTAAACCCAAGCATTATTAAGGTTGGTTTCTAACACAGTTACAAAAATTGTTGACAAAAATTATTTTAAAAACAAAATTATTTTTATGTAGATTTAGTGAGAAAACAATATACCCCCTTATTATCTAACAATATTCCTTAGGCCTTTTCATGAACAGTAAAAATTTTACTTAAATAAAAAATAGTAATTGATGTATAAATGTTATAAATTACCTTACACATAATGCTTTTAGTGTTAAAAATTCTTGCATATTTTTAATCTTAAGTTAATGATTTTTAAATATTAATGATTAATTAGATTTTTCTGAAGGAACAAAATTTGTAATTTTGCTCCTTCATAAAAGCAATTAATCATTAGCTGTATGATAAATTATCTAATCAAATATGTATTATATGTATATGGATATTTATTGTGAGTTTATAAACATTTAATATATATTTGTAGTTTCTTTTAATGTATTCATGTCATACTTTGCAATCTTTCATTTTATATAATAACCTCTATTTGTATTCCCTTAAAAACAGTTTTAATAGCAATAAATATTTTTTACAAAAAAAAAAATATATCTCTATTGAGCAAAGTTGAAACAAACTATAAACTAGAACATTAAACGTAATATGCTATACAATTACATCATTAAAATCAGCTGCTGTTTGTAAGATTTATATTAAAAGTCAGTGCTTCATTCGGAATACCTATATACATGGTTATCAAGATAAAAATAGCATACAAACTCAGCATATGTTCTGAAACATGTGTATAACATATATATAACAAATTCAACTTTATTATACAGTTAATATAATATGTTTGCTATTTTTCTGTTATTTCATATTAAAATACGTACGAGTATTTTATAAAAAACACTTTTCAAAAGAAAAGAATAATGATTTACTGGAAACATTAAAAAAAACTAAAAAAGTTTGAAAAATGCATCGCAGAAAACTTATATCTGTAAGTTAAAAAATTTCTTGAATATCTAATTTCCATTTTTTAATTAAAATATTTTATTAATTCAGAAAATTGAGCTTAAAAATTTCTTTCTACTAAATTTTAGACTTTTATTATTATTAATTTTATAAAAGTGTAATTTTGTATTTTAACTATTTGTCCTTGACAAAATAATTAAACGAGGAAACTTTAGTTTGGTTTAAATTATCCTAAGTATAGAGGTCATTCTGAATAAAGTTAAATCGTTTTATATCTTTTAAATCGTTTCGACATGATAAACTATTACTATGCTATAATCTAGTTAAAAACTATAATAATTACATCCTACAAAAATAAGAAACATATATTTTTTTTGAGCAAATGCCATGCCAAGATAAAAGAATGAACAT